>NJET01000100.1:0-73453 GCA_002591415.1 Ophiocordyceps australis | reverse complement strand
GCCCCTTTGCCCCTTTGCCCCTTTGCCCCTCTTTTTCGCCGCGAAAAAAAAATAAAAAATAAAAATAAAAATAAATAAAAAATAAACCAAAAAAAACTTGCAAGCTGGTTTGCTCACAGGGCCCTGACAATGGTGCGCTCGTCAAACAAGTCGTCAACGAGCACGTCAATACAGGCCGCCTTGTCGACGGGCCCCATGGCATACGTCGACTCAAAGGCAAAAATGCTCAGCTGGCCAAAAAAGGGGCGCAGCACCTTGGCCACGAGCTCGTCGCGGCGGTCCAGGCCCAGCTGGACATTGATGCCGCCCGGCCCCAGCAGCAGGCGGCGCGTCTTGGCAGCCTCGGGCATGTCGCCAGCCCAGGCGCTGCTGCCCAGCTCCTCCGACAGCTCCTCCACCAGGGCAACTGGCTCAAAGCTGGGCGGGCGGTAAATGGCGTCAATCGTGTCCGTGACAAAGAGCCACTGGTGCAGCTGGAAGTCGTCGGGCGCCACGCACACCAAGACATCGAGCAGCTTGCAGGCCTGCAGCACGGCCGCGTTGCCATATGTGTCCGAGGCGGCGCTGTGGTCGGGCGCCACCACCGACGCCATGGCAGCGTGCATCTCGCCATTCACCACGGGCCACAGCATGGCCAGGTGCTCGGCGCTCGTCTTGAGCACCAGCGCCCGCACCACCATGTACACGTCGGCCCGCGTAGCCGACGACGGCGACGACGTGGGCGTGGCCGCCAGCAGCTCCACCAGCTTGCCCATGACGAGGCCCAGCTCCGTCACCCAAAAGTCGTGCGCCGACGCCACCACCAGCGTCGCCATCCTGCGCAGGTTGAGCTGCGTCTTGCGGTCCGCCTCGAGCCGTGCCGACGTGGCCCCCACTCCAAACACAATGCCTGCCGTCGTCGGCGTGCTGATGCGGTTGACAATGTCTGCCATGCGCTCCTTGTCCCGCACCAGCCACTGCTGCAGCAGCGGGAGCCACTCCTCCCGCACCAGCCATGCCTGGCTGCCAAAGAACCTGCCGTCGTTGAAGGCCTCGCCCACGTCCTTCTTCCACGTCTTTTGGTTGTTTGGCAGACGCGACAGTTGCTGCAGCAGCCCCAGCGTCTTGCGGCTCATCGTCTCGGGAAACAGCTTGGACCGCAGGCACGGCCCAATCACATGCGTCGATATCGACCCTGCTGCCGACAAGACGCGGTCCTTGTCAAGCACAATCTTGGGCAGCTGGGGCACCACCCCCGCCAGCACCGACACAATGTCGTCTGTCCCCTCATTGGCGCCGCTCACCGTGCTCCGCCGCCCACCGCCCTCCCTGCCGCCTCTTTCGCCCTCGAAGATCATTGGTCTAGTGGTAAAGAGAGCCGCCAGCAACCGGAGGAAAATGTCCTGTACACACTCCGCGTCAGCATGCCCCAACCACTAGCACCACGCCTCCTCACCTACCCCCAGCTCCCGCCGCATCCGTCGCTGCTCTCCAAAGTTGGTATTGTCCACCTTTTCCCCCAGGATCCCAGCAAACTCGAGCAGATTCGCCAGTGTCTGTCGGTGTGGAAACGGGTTGCCCAGCAGGTCCTTGAGGAACATCATGCAGTCCTGCCAAATCTCGTCCATGGCATCGTCGTCGAGCGACCGAGCATAGTCCACCAGAAACGTCACCAGGTCAACGTCGTCGAGACTGATAGTCATGGTCGACTTGCGCCACGCTTCCAGAGCCCCCGGGTTGGTCCGGCTGTAAATGGCGTTGAAGAGAGCCGGCATCACCTGTCTTGGCCGACATGCGTCCAGAGCCGCCAGAAACTTGAATATTTGTGCCCGCTCCCGAGCCTGCCCACTGCTCTTCCATATGTCCACCACCGTTTCCAAGCACTCCAGTGTTTCTGCCGCAAACAGCTGCTCGAGCAACCGCCGCGCTCGGTTCCTCATTCTCATCGACGTGTGGTGAAACGACGCCAGAGACACCAGGTCCTGCCTTTTTGCCTCCTCTCCCTGCCCCCAGCACCAGATCTTGTAGCAGATGCGCATCGAGTCTTGGAACGCCAGGTGCACCGTCAGACGATCGTTGGCCGTGGCACTTCGTGACTGCCGTCCGTCCGACTGGAAGACGCCAGAAACCATGCTGCCAAACAGCGAGTGCGGCTGCTCCGGGCCCTTGATCAACTCGACCCGAGCCTCCTCAGCCACGATTTGCTCGTGAGCAAGAGCCAGCACTCGCTCCAACCCATTCAGCAGCGAGATTAGAGTCGAATCAGGCCCACTTGCCTCGCTTTGCACCACGTCTGTCTTGGCTTCAAATAGCTGCTGCATGCCCCACAGCGTGCTGCCGATTTGGCCGCACAACGTTTCCACCAGCGGTATCAAGACCTGGAAGATGCCGTGCGCATAAAATGGCAGGCAGTCGCCCATAAACCCAACCCAGCCGTCCAGGACACCCCGACTATTGGCCGAGCTCAGCCCGGCTTCAAGGCATTTGAGAAGCTCGGGCGGTACTGCCATGGAAGCCTGTTGGCCATCGCTAGTCGACACAGACGCTCTGCTGGGACGCCGTCTGTCCACTCCAGTGCCCGTCTTTTCTGACCTAGGAGACACGGGTCTTTCTACCGCCGCTATTTCCTGCAACTTGAGGGCATCGCAAATAACGTCGAATAGCAACACCTGCACATAGGGATCCCGCGCCTCCATGCACCTCGACAGCCGGCTAATCAGCACCTCTTCTAGTTGAAAAGTGGCCCAAGAAGCCGCGTAGCTCTTGGTAAGAAACTCGTGCAGAATTGTCAGCGAGCATCGCTGCAGCCCCGACACCCGTTGGCCAAGGCCTTGATCGTCCGGCAATTGCGCCTCACCAGACGCGCACATGATGGACACGCGGATGAAATAGTCTTGCAGAGTCATTTCCTTCTTCTCCGCTGCGGCTGGCACCAGGTAAGCACACACCACTGTCTGGAACCGGGCTAAATGGGGCCATGCATACATCCAATTTGCATCTCTTCTCCCTCAAACATCAAATGCTTCGAGGCAAGAACTTGGCGGGCTACTGGTCCTGTGCACCCGAGTATCTGGTTGAGAGAGCGCAGGTAGTAAAGGCAGAGATCAACATCGTCGTCCTCCTTGAACATGATGGGACCTGAGTCGAGGCTGTCTTTGCTCTTGGTCGAGTTGAGCGACGAGAGAAATGATAGTTGGGAAAGCTTTACCACAAAAACTAGAAATAGTCTGTTAAAAAGAGACGCGTCAACAACTATCCACAGTCGACTTTGAAAGCCATTCATCCCACCTGTCTATGCCAATCATGGTGTTGAGCCACGATTTAACCACCATGTAGAGCTCTGTCCTGTCGTCGAATAAGGCGTCAATGAGGTTAAAGAGCGGCTGAGTCAACATGAGTTGATAGTGATCCATGCCGGCTAGCCTCGTGCCTAGTCGATGGTCCTGAGTCTGGGCTTTGGATGAAGCACGGCGCTCCGACGTAGTGTCTTGCAGCGTGTGCGACCAAAGCACGCCAAAGGTGCGACCTGCCTCGACGCACGCATCGCTTGGCCGGCCACTTGATGTAGCGCTGACGACAATGTCTGAGAGCGCTGCCTCAATGTCACGGTTTGACAGCCCCAGGGCAGTCTGCAATTGCCAGAGACTGCGAACAGTCTCGACATGATATTTAGGATCTGATGCAGACAAGTACAGCCAGGCTTGGCGCACCAACGGCCCTGCGAGTTGCGAAAGTTGCATCAGGCCTATTCTATGAGTAGAGTGCAAGTGCGTGGCAAGCTGAAGAGCCGATGAGAAATAGGGAAATGGCAGGCTTCCTTGTTGAACCAGTTTACTCTTGAGGTGAGATAGGAGACGGTCCACATCAAACCTATACGTCGGTGGAGTTTTAAGAAGAATAAGAACAAGAATGCGAACGCGGAGACTCAACTCGTCTTGAACCTCTTGACACATGTACTCGACCGCCTTTTGAAGCAACAGCTCGCCGCAATCCATGGCATTGTATGGTATTGCCTGTGAATCCAGATTGCCTTGTTCGTGCTCATAGAAGACCTTGATTTTCTTAATCACCTCGTCATTCGAGAGAGCACTTTCCAACTCGTGGCCATCTCGCCCATCACCTGGTGGAAATGCACGATCTGGTATCAATTCCGTCAAAGTCGCCACCAGGCTGAGCACTTTTTCCGACAGTTGCTGGCTCTGGCCTTGCTTGTTGTATTCCTGGAGCATAGTCAATGCGGCCAGACAAGTCAGAGGAACATGCACCGTCACCATGTCCTCTTCTCGCACATTAAAGTTGGCCACGATGAAGTTGACGAGCGATATCTTGTCTGCTCGATCCTCGACGCTCAGACTTGAACAAGTCAAGGCCTCTGAGAGCAGTCCGAGAAGCTCGCTGTAGATGAGTCCACTCTCAATGCCGTCAAAGAAGACACTGGCGCTTCGAAGCACTTCTGCAAACTCGGCATCGGACATGGCTGTTTCGTGGAAGTGTCGGACGCTCTGCACGACTGGAAGAAACACCTCGGGGATAACTAAGCCTCCAATTTCCCATCGGTCCATAAGAGACAGACAAATCCTGTATGGCCGTGCCCGCTCCAAGACATTGCCAGGGCTGACACCATTGATCATTTCCAAGAGGGCTCTTGTCAAGGGTTGCAAGCCATACTCTTCAAAGTAGTTGGTGGCAGTCTGCAAGTACGTTTGCCGCTCCGTAGGTGAGGTTGGAGAGCTCACGGTGGCTTCTCCGTCGCCCGTGACTGGCTCAGGACCAAGGAGCCACGCCCAAAGTCGCCGATTGAGGCTCATGTCTCGTCTTGTCACGACTCCAACGGCAGCCTTTAGCAAAAGTTGAAGATCGTTTGGTTTGACACGAGATTGCAGAACAGCTGAGTTGAGAGGCAGGTGGGAGACGAGCAGATCAAGGAAGCCGCGTTGAATGAGCAGCTGCTCGTCAGCCAGGCCACTGGCAAAGCAGCGGACCAAAAGACCTGGTTCGGGTGAGGTTACCATGGCGGCGAGCCGGGAGCTTCCTCCGTCGTGGGTCGGGGCTGAAGGAAGAGTCGACGTGGCAGCAGGCGGATCCGGCCCCAGAACCGGAAAGCATCGCACCAGGTACGCCAATGCGCCAGCACGTCGAGCATGACCTGTGACGCAGGCGAGAAAGAAACATTGCCAGAAGAAATCGTCTCCCGAGCTATGCCGGTCCGTGATGTCGCTGGCTCCCTGAGGCCTGATGGCTTGTTTGAAGCTGGTGACTAGGTTCATTGTCCGATCAAAGTCGTCGCTCGTCTCATCTTCCAAGCCCGGGAGCAGCGCCAGCACAATGGCTTTGAGAGCAGGGCGAAGGGAGCGCGCATCAACGGCGAGGAAATACGTCTCAAGCAGATCGAGGTAGGGAGAGCGGACCGAGAGCGATGCAAAGGAGAGAGTAGGAGCAAGTCCGGGCAGGTAGAGGGGCAAGTCTCGAGACAAACCGTCCTTGCCAATGGTGGTGAAGATGTAGCTGTACACATCAAGGGCTTTTTGGTGAACGCCAGATGGCAAGGAAGGGTTGAGGCATTGAGAGAGGCGCTTAGCAACAAGTGCTTTGGAAGGGATTGCCGTCAGGGAGGAGGGACGGGCCTGCAAAGCCTACCGAGAGGAAAGGAAAAGACAGAGTCAGTGAGGCTCGGGACCACGGTCAAGGAGACAAACCTTGAGCAGCTTGTTTAGAAAGGAGATGTAGTCGGCCCATTCCTCCAAAGCTGATTCGAATAGGGACAGCGTCTTGTCGACACCGGCAGCATATCTGCGATATGCTCGGTCCTTGACGGGCGGCTCTTCTAATCAAGAGGATGAGCAAAAGGGCCTTTGCACAGAGTGCAAGACGCGACAGACCAACCTGCATCGAGCTGATTTCTCCATTGGCGCGAGATGGGCGAGCCACGGCCCGAGCTCTCGGGGGATGCAGTAAGCTCAAGCGCCATGAGCGGGAGGGTATTCCAGTCGAATCACGAGCGCAGGCTGCATTGCTCGAGCGCGACGAGGTGACGTGCGTTGTTGTCTTGTTGTTGCGTGAGTGAAGAAATGCATGTGCGTGGGCGTACTGTGTATTTTGTACGAGTGTGTGAGAGCGTGTTGAAGGAGACGAGGCAGATATCCCCAAATGAATGTGCTGTTTGTAATGTACATGTTTGCATGTATAGCTGCAGGATATTACCGCTACTGTTGGCGTGGAGAGCACGAAACCTCTACTTGTTGGTAGCTCTGCTGCTAGCAAAAGTACGCAGGCAGCGCAGGACTAGCAGGGCGCTTTGAGGCTACATGGACAGCAAAGTGGGTGCGAGGCCATGCATGATTGGACTGGCTACCTCGTTAGTAGCACTGCTACGACTGCTACTACTACTGCTACTACTACTACTGCTACTACTACTGCTACTACTACTGCTATTACTACTGCTACTACTAGTAACTACTGCTACTACTACTACTACTACTACTACCTACTAGTACTACTAGTAGTAAGTGCTAGTAGTAATAGGCAGTGGTGCCAGCTCTGGACAAGACGGCTTCATCTTGCTCGCTGCCTTGCCATGGCGCTGGCTCTGTCGTCGACGTGCGCCAGCCAGCCCGCTCAAGCATGAGGCCAAGCTGTGCAGTCGCACCGCCTCGGACCTGAGCAGCCGCCATGGGGCCACATTCCGACTCTGGCGCCAACACACGGCCTCGACCAAAGGCGACGCGTGGCAGACAGCTGCAGGCACAGGCTACGACGGCCCTTACTCCGGTCGAGATTCAGACGCTGTCTTTTCCCGATGGCTCCCGCGGGACCTTTTCCACACACAACACGGGCGATGCGCCCTCGACGCCTGCCGGCAGCGGCCGCGCATCTCCCTCCACCTCGAGGCCCAGTCCGGCCAGGACGGACCGCGCCGATGATGATGCCAGTGTCGCCAGCTTTGCCCCCACGATGCGTCCGGCTGGCGACATAGCCAGTCTTCTAGTCGGAGACTTGAACAAGAAGAGCCCGGCCTGGAATGCCCTCTTGTCCCAGTCATCGTCAGTGCCGCCATTTGCCAAGGGCGCCCAGGGGCGGCTGGCCAATTTGCACAAAGAGTTTGAGCCTCTGCCTGAAAACGACTCGAGCCTGGCGCTCTGGAAGTCGAAGCTCAAGCACTACATGATTTTGTCGTCTGCAGGCAAGCCCGTCTGGAGTCGTCACGGCCACGTCGGCCTCATCAACTCCTCCATTGGCGTCGTGCACACCATCATCTCGTTTTACGAGGGCGCCCGCAATCCTCTACACGCCTTCACTGCCGGAGACTCGACCTTTGTTGTGTCGGCGCAGGGGCCCCTCTACTTTGTTGCCATCAGCAAGCTGGGCGAGAGCGAAGCGCAGCTCAGGGCTCAGCTCGAGGCCCTCTACATGCAGATCCTCTCCACTCTTACCCTTCCCACCCTCAAAAACATCTTTGTCAACCGGCCCTCGAGCGACCTGGGTAAGCCTCTCGAGGGCACCGAATCCCTTCTCTCCTCCCTCGCCGACAGCTTCACCAAGGGCTCTCCTTCGGCTCTCTTGGGTGCCTTGGAATGCCTCAAGCTCCGCAAGTCGGAACGCCATGCAATCAACAACACCTTTCTCAAGCTCCGCGCCGACAAGCTCCTCTATGGACTCATTGTTGCTGGAGGCAAGCTCGTCAGTGTCATACGCCCTCGCCGCCACTCGCTGCACCCTAGTGATCTGCAGCTCATCTTCAACATGCTTTTTGAATCCGACGGCATCAAGGGCGGAGGTGGCCAAAGTTGGATTCCCATCTGCCTGCCTGCATTCAACAGCTCGGGTTATCTCTACATGTACGTCAGCTTCTTTGACAGTGTCTCGGGCCCCGAGCCTGCTGCATCTGCAGTCAGCCACGACGGTCCGGTATGCGAGGAAATCGCCATGGTGCTCATAAGCGCCGACCGAGAAAGCTTTTATAGCCTCAAGCAAATGAGAGATGATGTTGCTCATCAGTTGGCCAAGACGAATAGTCTTGCCATGATACAGAGGGCGGTCCAGCTAGGGCGGCCGACCATGGCCCAGGTTTCGCCAGGCAGCCAGGTCAGCCACTTCATCTACAAGTCGCGGGCCAATGTGCAGTTTTGCATGGCATCGCTCGAGCCCTTGTTTGTCTCTCTGCTCCCCCACCGGAGGCTCATGACTCTGTACCACGAGCTGCACACGGCGGTGCACAACAAGCAGGCTCATGTCAAGGTGCTGCACCGTGCCAGTGACGAGGTGGCGGCTTTGGCCTGGGTCACTCCAGCCTTTGAGCTCTACTGCATCGGGGGCCCAAATGTCTCGCGAACATCAATCACCCAAGGCGCAAACAAGATTGTGCAGTGGGCCAAAAGGGAAGAGCAACGCCTCTTCATCATCGGCGGCGCAGTTTTCTGATTTTGTTCTTGTCGCCAACTGCTTCAGGACAAGCCAACGCGCCAAGTACTTGTATTTATGCATGCGCTTCAATGCTGCCAGCCTATTATATATATATACATGTACATGCAGCGCTCTATGTACATACGGATACCCCTTGTCCATGTCACCGGACCATGTCGCAGGCATTCAACGCTTGATGAGATTCACCAAGAGATAAAACGCCGTCTAGGTCTTGCCTGCGACGTACTACACTGTCATTACCGAGATGAGGTGCTAGCCTTGGTCTCGAGCCGAGCCTGCAATATCTTGTCTGACGCATCAGAAGCCTTCCGGGGAAGAGTCAGAGATTTTTTGGCCCATCTTGGAATCTTGAGATTGATGCTAGCGCGGCGACTGATGTGGGACAGAGCCAGGCTCCCATGACGTAGCGGTGCAAACGTCAGGGCCAGGTCTGATGTGCGACACGAGGTGGATTGAGTCATGTCGGCATCGAGGCTGTCGCGACTCTGCCGAGCAAGAGCAGCACATGAGGCGGTGGCGTCGTCATGTAGCGCGGTGCGTGAAGCATTGATGAGCGTCTCTGAGAAGGGGGCGTCAAAGTTTTCGTGGAAGCGAGGCGTCCGTGGACTCGACGCTCCATGGCGCGCAGCGGGTTGGCCAAGACTGGCACTGTCCCAAATAGGAAGGGAGAAGAAGGAGTCGGTGTCGCATGAAGCCATGGCAGTCGTGTTGCTCTGCATTACACGACGTGGTTTACAAGCAGTAGATGCCAGGCCGGTTGTCTTTGCATCATGGAGAGCGTGGCGAGCAAGATGACGAGGGAGCCAAGGGCTTGCCAGCCCAGACGTGCGGCGGCCGTGTCTTATAAGTCGGACCAAGGACACAGCGGTTTGCCTCTGCCACGTCAATGCTGATTTGGCCTTGGACCAAATTGGCGATGCCGGGCACGAGACCACCATGGCGTTGCATAGTGGCCTCGGCCCCAAAAGGGCGCAGGGGGGTGGCGCGCGCAGGGGCTTATGAGCCGCCGCTGCAGGTAAGCCCGAGCGGCAACTGTCATTTTGGCAAAATGACAAGATACAAGTATTCGCATTGATGCAATGCCAGTTTTGCGATGGTGACATTCTGCCGGACCGTGGGCTTTGCAGGCACCTTGTAGTTGGAGGCAAAGGCTCAGAAGCCTGGTGCCTGGAGACGCCGAGCCAAGGCCTTTGATGTTGGGGCAACGGCAGTGGTTGGTTGGTGGGGGCGCGTGACATGCTCAGCTGCCATGGCGTTGACGGCAAACAAGGCATGACAGCAATTTGTTGCAGCCAACAAGTGGTGGTGCATGGCCGCTCGCCCTTTTGGTTTTGTCTTGGCCTCTTTTCTTCCTCCTTGAGCCGCTCAAGCGTGCTGAGAGCCATTTGCTGAGAGCCATTTGCTGGAGGGCCATTTGCTGGAGGGCCATTTGCTGAAGGCCACTTGCTGAGAGCCACTTGCTGGAAGGCCACTTGCTGAGAGCCACTTGCTGAGCGCCCAGTAGAGGCAAAACACCACCAAATGCACCAGGACAGGTGCCCAGAGTACCCCCAAAGAGCACGCCTGCCAACTGATGCCCATGTGCATGCCTATCTAGGCACTACCACGAGGTGGCCAGGCAGTGGGTAAGGAGACGGGTAGCAAAAGAGTAGAGAGGTACCTACTGCCTGGGCACCTGCCAGAGAGCAGCAAGCAAGCGATGCCAAGGCCAGCAAAGGAAGCCACTGCGGCAGACAGACAGACAGACTGACTGACTGAGCACACGGCAGGAAGAAGCCAGTCGGGCTTGTTGCTCGTCCAGACAAGAAGCTCTGCCCAGCTATTCCGCACCGTCAACACTTCCTCTCCTTCAAAACATACTACTACTACTACTACTACCTACTACTAGAGTAGTAGTAGGTAGTAGGTCCTGCTCACCGACAATGGACAATGGCCCGCAGCAACTGCCCCGTCATGGCGCCGCAATAGGAGCTGCGCCAAAGATGCTGCGCTTGTCCCAGATGCTCCCCTCTTGTTGGGCAGGCGCCTCGCTCCTTGCTCGTCTCTAGACGCCATCTTGTGTCTTTGGTCCCTCCTCGTCTTGTTTGGCCCCTGCAATGCCTTGCTCTGCCAATATATGCTTCAGATATCACTTGCCAGGGCCATCCTTTTTTGCTCCCATCTCGGCCGTCTCTTGGCTACGTGCATCAGGCCCCCATGATGGAACTGGGCCAGACTCGCTTGAGATCTGCCAGCCACGGCTCCCTTCATGCTGCCTATCGCTCTCATGCCTGCCATGGTGCTCCTCGTGGCCCGGCCCGACCCTCATCACGGCGCCCGCCACTGCGAAGCGTCAATGAAAACACGACTCTGCTCCGCTGTCCCGGTCCCTTGGAGAGCATGCTCAAGACGACAACGGAAACAGGTGACATTGGCCTCTTCTCCATCAAGACCGGCCTCACCCCTCTGGCGCAAAAGACGCCTCGACCCAAACACCACCTTGTTGACATTGGCATTCATGCCATGGCTGCCGGGAAAGCCTGGCCCGACAGCGCGCATCAGGATAAGCACTACCGATTTCATCGAGACACGACGTCTGAAATCATATCGCTCTATGGCTCTGACAACCACACCCACTGGTTGACATCTAGCTCTCCGCCCATGGATGATGCTCATCGCTCCTATTCCATGACTACCTGTAGCTCCCGACAGATTCCTTCGCAAAAGTCTTCGGCCACACTTCAGAGTCATTCGAGCAGCAGTGGGCTGCAGCGTCCACGCTCGCCCTTTCCATACCCTACTCGCCTCAAACGACCTGGCGTGCGCCCTACCTCTCCCTCTCTTGCAGAAAATGGGAGCACAGACTACAGAAAAGCAGTGGGCCTTGATGGCCAGCCACAGGTAGACCCTAGTCAAGTTTACCCTCTTGCAATCTATGAGAGCTAAGAGGCTGGCGCCTGGAAATACAGAGGGCAATGCATGCATCATATAAGCCATCTCATGTTCACGGCTCCAGACGACCGCCTCCATTGTCGCTGAGGACCGATGCCAACCGGTCAACAGCCTCTTTACCCTTAAAGACATCATCGGGACCCGGCGGCTACTTTGCCCAAGTGACGAATCAAGCGCGACCGCAATATCCTGTGCCGCCAGACCGGAACCAAGACGGCTCAACAGATCACAGTGTACGCTCAGCAAGCTTGACTTCTATTGTCGACATGTATCAGAGACCATTTACAGCTGCTAGTACTGGCCCACCTGTTCGTTCTGGAGGCTCCTTTTTCTATGACTATACTGAGGAGTTTGACAAGCCGGTTCCTTTGAATTTTGCTGCCCAAGCACACATTACAGTCTGTCCCATTCCTCAGCGAGCCGGAGGAAATTGTCGGCCCTTGATACTACAACAAGACACGGATGCAAACTTGGTCATGGCAAGCCACAATGAAATGCCGCAGGCTCTTGGGTCGCTTGGGGATGAAAATCAGGGTAAGCCTCCTTGACATTGTTTATCCAGTCCTGAGCAGGTGGACCTTGCTAAATCACTCAAGACGAATGGGATAAAAAGGCCATCGACGTCCAGGGGCAGCAGAGTCGTCGCAACTCTGAGGGCAGCATTGATGATGTCTTGAGTATATACCACATGAGAAGCGGTTCGCTGAAGGTTGATGATGCTTTGGAAGCTTGCATAGATGCAGTGGCACAGAAACGCTCGACACCGCCATCCTCGTCATCAGGTAGCAGATCAATAGTAGCCGACTTGCACCATGACACGCTTCCGTCAAAGACGGAAAAGGTTGAGAGACAGGTGCTGCCCTCTTGGTGTGGGGCAAGACAGGTGTCGAAAAGTCTCAAGGACGAACCTTTGGCGTCCGAGTTGCAGCAGGCAAAGCGAACATCACAATCTAGCATGGCAAAGTTGAGATGCACTTTGGATCCTGCTCTTTCTGAATTTGCATCGCTCTTCTCATCTCTGGACCGCTTGGCTAAAACGTCATTTTCTCATAGAGGCGATGAAGCGACTGCCACTTTGGACGGCAAAAATGAAATCAGGCAAGTAGCCAAAATGGACCAAGATGTCTTTGCAAGGCGCTTGAGCCGTCGGCCGTCGTTGCAGACGCTTCGGACCAAGGTGATGGAGAGCAGCGAATATAGAAGGCGTCATCGTCGCAATGCTGCTGCCATGTGTATTGACACGGCAGGATTAGGCGGCAGCGGGCCGAGGCGGCGAGAATTATCTCCTCCCAAGGAAGAGGTGTCTGTTGTGTCGCCGGAGCCGATTTCGCCCATGAAGGAACTGAGAGTAAAGAATAGCATACCCCGACTGATGAAGGCTCTCCCTCCACTGCCTTGGGAGTCGGCAGAGACTTGCAGTCAGAGCGGCCAAAGCTCTGAACAATGGAGGCGCTGTCCATGGAGTAGGCTTTCGTCGACGGACAAGTCGAGCCGCGAGCAGGAAAAGACGGCAGAGAAGAAGACAATGGGAGGAATAGAAGATGGGGTCAATGAGAGTCGTTTGAGTCCTCCAAGATTCAAGGTTCGAGTGAGAACATTGTCAGCAAGCAGAGAATCGTCGACGCAAAGTCTTTATAAGGAACGGCAAGGCTGTCTACAGGCCAGCGGGGGATCAGCAGCAAGACCGAGGCTCAAGCTCAAGCTGTCTCGCAGCAGGCTTGGCCAAGTGGGAATTGTGCCAGGAGATGGTCGGAGGAACCGTCTCAAGCAATGCAACTCGCTGGCGGACCTGGCGCTGAGGGACCCCAAAGAGGCAGAGAGCAAGAGTCGAGGCACTGAAGGCAGGCCCAAGTCTGCGTGTGGACAAGGGGCATGGGAGCCAATGGAAGAGGGCGCGGGTTTTGTTGGTGAGGGATGGCGGCAGCCTTGCGACGAGATGAAGGATGTTGGGCCTGGGAGAGTGGAAAAGGCGGAGGCATCGCCTCGGGCCAGCACGTCGACACACAAGGGGCCGTTGAGCGAAATGCGCAGCTTTAGCTCAGATGTGCATCCAGTAGGACAGAGCGGGCTACGACAAAAGTTTTCAATGCTGCGACTACGCATGGCAGGAGCTTCAAGATGGAACGGAGGCGACGAGGCCGTGGCCGAGGTCAGAGAGACGGAGCCGCAGGAGCGAGCAAGGTCGACGCGGTCTGAGCGGATGGGCGGGCGGGTACGGAGATGGGCGAGCGATGCCAAGCAGGCTGTGCGACTGTACATGAGGAAGACACTGGATCGAGGTGGTGGTGGGTGATGGACGAGTGGTGAGGAGCAGTAGGTAGAGCAGAGAGAGCGAGAGGTGAGAGCAGAGGTGAGGTTGGTGAAATGTACAATTACATGACTATGTGCATAGCTACTAGGCCTAGTACAGGTGTTTCCAACAAGGGAGGGGTATTGGTGGCCGGCTAGACTTGAAGAGGCTATACCTAGTCTAGTAGTAGTACTAGTAGTAGTTTAATGCTGCGGGTACTAGCATTGAAGTCACAGCAGCAAAAATCTTACCCTACAGCTGCAAACTATTAGGCATGGGATATAAAGTCATGATGGACGGCTGTTTATTGCAATGCACGGGCATGCTACTAATGTACCTTAGTCTATGTATGTACATGTCCATGTAAACCTTTATTCAGGCCTCTTTTCCTCCTCTTATCAATACTGCTACTAATAGGAGTAGGTAATGCTCTGCTCATGAGCCTCTATAAGGGTCGTTACAGGTGTGCTTCTTTCAACGTCCCTGTGCCATTTTTTTTGGCCTCGTTTTCTATCTTGATGTCCTCTTTGTCAAATTTTTCTTCTTACTCATTTTGGGCTGTTTTTTCCCGACGTCCCTTTGGCCCTTTGGTTCAAGACATGCAATGCTTTGTAGGTGCCATGGGGCTATTCTTAGGCTCTGCGGGTAGAGAGGACCAATCACTGATGGTATCGAGCTCTCTAGTACTGTACCGCTTCGGGCACAAAGGGACTTCCTCTATAAACGTCGCCCAGACCAGCCTCGTCCATCATGATGGCCATGAGGGTGGCTCGCCTGGAGCCGGACTGTGGCTCAGACATGACATGATTGTCCAGGTTGGTGCTTAGCCTCTGCACAAGGCTTTGCGGCGACAAGCAGCGGGAGCGTTTGGCTGATGATGGCTTCATGGAGCGAATGGGAGGGAGTTGAGTACAAGGGACGTGGCCCATGCGGACACTGCATTTGCCGACAGACGACACTATGGAGGAGCGCGGAGAGTTTGTCGGCGAGTGGCCAGTCATGCTGGCTGTATCAAAGGGATTATAGGTGGAATTGCGAGAGTATGGGCTGTGAGGCTGTTGATGCGTGTGTTGCGATGCTCGTGTTTGCCGGTGCTCTTGGTGCTCGTCTTGGTGCGTTTGTTGATTCTCGTAGTTGCCTTTTTGCACCTGTTGCATTTGTTTTTTTTTCTCGCGCAAGTCTTTCATCTTTTGATGCCTCTCTTGCAGTTCTTGCAGTCGTTGCAGCTGGCCTCTCAAGTGTTGATGGCGCTCTTGCTTATCCAATTGGTAGTATCTGTGAGCACTTTGGTGGTTGACTTGATTGTTTTTGTTTTTATAATCTTGTTCATGGCGCTGTTGAACTTTGTGCAATTGACGCTCCTCTTGTTGCTTTTGCTGTGACTGGTGTTTTTTTTGTGTCTGTTGTTGCTGTGTCTGATGCTGTTTCTGATGCTGTGTCTGATGCTGTTTCTGATGCTGTTTCTGATGCTGTTTCTGATGCTGTTTCTGATGCTGTATCTGATGCTGTGTCTGATGCTCTGCCTGTTGCTGTTGCTGCTGCTGTTGTCGTTGCTGCTGCTGCTGCTGCTGTTGTTGTTGTCGTCGTCGTTGCTGCTGCTGCGTCTTCTTTACATGAACCGAATAATGTCGCAGGGCATGAAATGACTGACGTCCTTGTTCCGTTTGCTCTCCATTTTGCTGCTTCATTCTTGTTCCATACTGCAATCCATCAAACAGGTCATTGCGGTAAGGAGAGCGGGCATCCTCCTCATTTACACGACGAGTCAACATGGCCCTGGGCCGGCGCCAGACTGCAGGGCCCCAAACATGGCCATCAGCCGCTGGGTCACAGAGCCGCTGGCGGCTCTCCAGCATCCTGCGTCTAAACTCGCGGCCTCCTGTCAAGATGGGCCCTGTGCGGCGGCGGCGGCGGCGGCTCAAGTACACAAGAATACCCATGACCATGAAGAGGACAAGCAGACCAAAGATGACAGCAGCAATGATGGTGCCTGGACTCAACATATTGTCGTCCGAGTCGAGCTGACTTGTTGGCGAGTGGACAGGCGTGCTGGGCAAAGCCTCTTGGCCAGACACATGGCTTTGTGCCGCCGTCGAATTTTCCGTCTTCAAGGCAATGCCTTCAGAATGCCGGGTCGATTGCATGTTTGATTTCCTGGGCGGAAGCGACTGATCTTGATTCATGACGCACTCTTCTCCATTGTTAGAGCACGAGTATCCATGCGGACAGCAGCGACCCAAGCCACAGCGAGGCAGTTGTACGTCAAAGACAGTCGTCTTGATCTGAGCCCGTGGAAACTTGACGCCATCTTGGGCCTCGACATGGCAAACCACGGGTGCAATCTTGTCACACGAGCTGCCTCTGGGACAGCACATGACGGTAGTGGCGCCAGCCAGAGCCATGCAACTAGTGCCGCTAGGGCAGCAAAGAGGAGGGAAAAGGCCTCCAGGACACGTCTTGAGTCCGTCTGTCGCACAGTAGGCATTGCCAGCGGTTGAGGCGGCCAGTTCAGTCTTGTTGAAGCGGATAGCCAGGAGAATTTGGGCTTGGGTGGTGCTAAAGACGAGTATCAAGAACTGCAAGAGCAATATCAGCCCAAGGCGTGCCATGGCTAACCAATGAGTCCCAGGATGGGAAGAAGAGGAAGATGCCAATGAAGATGCTGATAAAGGTGAAGATGAAGATGCTGATAAAGGTGAAGATGAAGATGTTGATGAAGGTAAAGATGAAGATGCTGATAAAGGTGAAGGTGAAGATGAAGATGAAGATGAAGATGAAGACGACGAGACAATGTCTCGAAATATATGTATATGTTTGGTTGTGTATGTAGGCGTGCTTGGTACGAGTGCCAACGCAATCAATCATCAAAGTGCAGCTAGTCTTGTCGAGTCCAAGGTTGTCAAGCTGAAGAAACAAGATGCAGAGCGAACAGCAGGTACCAACGGTCGGCGAGGTGGAGAGGCGAAAAAAAAAATCTTTTCCTCGACCTGTTCAGTGGGTGTGGGTATAGGTGTATGTGTTTGCGTTTGCGTGGAGAAGAGAGAAGAGGGGAGAAAAATAGTGCCGGGCAGGTGGTGGCTGGTTTCCATGAGGCTCGATTTTCACAGCCTCAACTCGTCGCCCTAGGAGACCAAGACCCGTGACAGCCATTCGTCCAGCAACTCGGCCGCAACGCACAGCATAAAAAGACTCCATTCCGGTCACTGTTGGAAGATTCAAGAGCCCCAGAGACTAGAAACAAAGACACGGCGCTTGGGTTACTGCAATTGCTTGTCCTCGAGTTTGGCCCGTGGCGAGTGCATCCATCTACAGCCACACAGACCCTCACTACCCCCATCAACAAATGCATGGAAGCCCCCAAGAGTCTCTAAAGAGCAAAAGCTTCTTCAATCTTGTCCCGCCTGTGGTTGTCTTGAGCCATCTATCACGACCCGTCTTTGTTCTTCTTCCCCTTTTCTCTTTCCTTTCTTGCAATAAACAAACACGGCATTCATGACAAGCAGCCTCTACCAACAGCTCAGCTCAGCTCACCCATCTTTCTTATTCTTCTTCCGTATCTCCTTCTACTTGTTTCTTCTTTTTCCATCCATGCATGTGAGTGCGTTATCAGTCTGGTTTGGAAGGGCGCTTGATTTGTAGTCGGCTAAATAACCGTGTCTTTTCTTTCCCTCCTCACACCTCCATCTCGCCCTTCGTCCCTAGTCCATATCAACGACGTATCGACTAGATACTACCACGAAATTCATGTCGCTGCGAGTCCTCCGATCTCTTCTACTTATGGGTATATCCATTCGTTTGATGCCTTCCTGCTCTCCAGATGCGTCGTCAACAATTCCATGTCCATCTCCACCAAGGCGTTTTCAGTATTTACAACTAGAAGTACCAACAAATACTTGCAAAGCAAAATGACAAGATTCCGCCCGAACATCCCTCAACCCATGTCTCAGTGCCCATTAGAGCGATGAACAAAACCATCATTTCGTAAGCCCCAAACCGCCTAGCAAACATGCATGGTCGACTCGCCCTCCTCCCCATCATCATCATCGTCATCGTCATCGTCATCATCGTCATCATCATCATAATTGGAGCATTTTGCTCGCTATCAAACCGCAAAACGGCCCGAGTACTGTTCGAGTGTAGTGGCGTTTCTTTGAAGACAAATTCACGTTTGGAATGCCTCGCGGCCTTCTCTAAGCCGCCGCTCTCCGCAGCGGCGCTATCTGGTACGAGGCAATGTCGTCTCGTGTGTCGTGGCTCCAGGTGCATAATGGCGTGCATCAAATCAAACGTCAAGGCAAGACAAGCAGAAAAAGAGACGAGAAAAACACCAAGCACAGTGCCCACACGCCTCGACTAGATGAGAAGATAGTCCCAGCCTTTGAGTTGCATCACGTCCCGCCAGTGAACGTGTTGCTGCCCAGCATCCAATGGCGACGGCGAAGGATTGTCGCTCTGTAGCCAAACTTGGCGCAAAAGAGTCACCATGCGCCCAAAAGAGCCACAGGTGGCCTGCTCGCCCAACTGAGCCACGCGACTTTCAAAAAAGGCACGGAAGCTGCTGCCGGGGAGGCTGATGGAGCCGCCCACAAGATAGACCCAGACCAGGCTGCGGTCAAAGCCATCTGGCCCCGACGGAACATGTTGAAGCACGTGCGTCAGCTTTTCCACCAAGCCCATGGGTGAGGGCTGGCTGGGACTGAAGCCAGGCACCAGGCCGCAGAGATGAATGCGAGCCGCCAGTCGAAAGGCGGCCGTGATGTTTCTAGACAGCTGCTTGGGCGACAGGCTCCCACTTGCATTATAGGGGGTGCGAGGGGGGCCAGTCTCGTTGACCTCGGTCAGGCCAATCTGCTCGCCCAGAGCTGCCACGTGCTGGCAAAGCGTCAGATCGTCCATGCCATCTCGCTTGAGCGACTCGAGGCAGGCAATCTCGGAAATGAGGTACATGACGCGGTCCTCACAGCCCATGAGCTCCCTCAGTCCGAGATGGTAATTGGTGTGTGAGAGGTGCTTCTCTCGGTATGTGTGGGCAAAGGTGGGTGCTGTGCCCAGCATTGTGGCTCCAAGTATATCAATCCAACTTGCAAGCGTCATATTAAAGGGGGTTGGAGCCGGTGCCGTGTCCAAGACAAGCCTCGGCAGGTCCAGCTTCTGGACAAGGCTAATGGCGGCTTGAAAGTGCTGATGCCAAGCAATGTCGAGAAGACCATCGTCAAAGCGGCCGACGACACACTGGAAGAAGATGAGACCCAGCGTGGCCTCGAGGATTTGCTCGTGCTTCTCGTCTCGCTTGAGCGCCTCGCACAGGGAGTAAATGGTGGCGTAGCGGTGCCGCATAATGTCCTCGTCAATGCCGTCGACCGACATTTGAGCGTGCGTCTTGAGATGCTGAGCGGCAATGCTGAGACAACAGTGCAGATAGACATTGTTGGACTGCAGGGCAGGCAGTATCAGGTCAGAGCCGACTGAGCCATGCTGGTTCGACTCAAGAATGGGGAAGATGATGGGAAGGACAAAGCGAACAAAATGATCAAGCAGGCGCTGGTCGTGCTCCTCGAGCTCAATGTGCACCTGGGTGGTGGTTGTGCTCTTGGCGTCGTGGTTCTGGGAAAAGTCGAAGAAGCCGAGGTTGAAGGTCTCCTCGGCCAGCAAGTCGGCGTCATGGGCGTGGTCAGGCCAGGCGCACTGCATCTGGTCCGGGGCCAACATGGTTCCCGGGGCGGGAGGGGGCGTGTGAAAGGTGCTAAAGGTGGCAACATGAGACTCTCGCAGCGTGGGCACGTCATTGACAAACATTTGGCGCTCCGTCTTGACGTCGATTTCATAGGGCGAGCAGCCAGTGAGCACCAGGTCTGGAGGCAGCTGGCCGCCAAAGACACCATACTCGGGCGGGCTGTTGAAGTTAAAGGCCGTGGCCGAGTCAATCGACGCTGACCTGGTGCGGTCCAGCGGGTCCGACAAGGTGGCGAGCGAGTGCGACAGGCTGGGCGGGGAGCTGGCAGCCGTGGGGATGGCGAGCGTCGTGGCCTTGTCTGCCATTTTCTTGCGCTTAATGATGTTCTTGATGTCCTCCTTGTGCTGTCGACGAGCCTCATTGTTCCCCCACCACACTGGCCGCTTGTACTCGCACTCAAGGCCCAGGTGTCGACAGGCAGTGCAGAGAGGAGAGCCCTCGTCACACTTTTTGCGTCTCAGTCGACAGGTAAAGCAGCCTACATGCTCCATGTCAGTGCAACACGTTCATGGCAGCTGCACCACGTGCCCACTCACCCGTCCTCGACCGGCGGTGCATCTGCTGAGTCTTGTTGCTGGCTTTTGCATCTCCGCTGCCATTGGCCAACTTGGAGGCCGGCTTGGCTTTGCAAGAATGCTGCGGTGTGGCAGCCATGTTGACACCTCGCCCAGATACTCGCAACGAGCCTTTGCAGCAGACCGAGGGAGAGGATGACATTTGTATCAGATTGCGGCGGCCAAGGGGCACTTTGGCTGCTGAGAACAACACCCCCAGCCCGTGGTGGGTGAGTGCTAGCTAGTACCTTATGTACGTGGTATCAACGCAACCGAGTCGGCCTCTGAAATGAGAGCACAAGGCAATGGGCCAAGTAGAGAGAGGGAGAGAGAGAGAGAGAGAGCTGCAAAGGGGGGGCGTGGCAATAGGGCAACGAGAACAAGGGTCCCAGCCAGTGGAGGGGTGTGATCCCAAGAATCCCAAGTCAACGTGCTAGCACCCTCTCCGCTTGCTTGCTGCGTCGCCTGCTGCGCAAGCTTCAGGGTAGTCCACAGCACTGTGCGCTGTGGTGGAGCCGAGACACTGTGGAGCCAGTCCACGGCGCGGGACGATTGTTCGTCGACGGGCGATCACGAGCTCTTGGCGTCGTCGATGCGTGCGCTTGCTTTTCTCGAGTCCAGCGAGAAACAGCGTCACAGACACCAAGTGTCTTGTTGTGGGCACTAGGCAGAAAGAAAAATTATTCAAAGAATGGCTGTCCGTGTTGAAGCAAGTCCAGCTTGCTCTCGACTCAACAATATAATAACTATGTGCCTCGGACAAGCAGCACCAACAGAGGGACAAAGAGGGTTAAAAACAAGCTCGCAATGGGGATAAAAAAGAGGGATAAATCCTCTGGCGACCATGTCAAGAGCAAACCACTTACATATGTATGTATTAGCCCGTCTGTCTTGTTGCTATTTTTGATCATTTCCAACTTTGTCTGCCACACCACCTCTTGTTGGTACCACGGCGCGGATAAGAGGAGCTTGAGCGACTGCGCTTAGAGCGCCAATCACAGCACCCAACGAGCTGCTCGCTGGACAAGCCACCCACCCGTCATGCGCGAGCCCAATGCCGAGCAGCCTCCATTCGTCCAGGCTGGAGCGCCCTAGGCCAGCAGCCAGACGGCCGCCAGCCACAGCATATCGGGGCCATGATGCATCCCCTGCTCCTTGACCCAACGTGTGTATGTATCTATCTACATACACACAGAGGACTAGGACTCCCTTGTTCTCCTTGTTCTCGTGATGTCTTGCCAATCGGGACCAGCAGTGGCGTCGGATGGCCACAACAAGCGGCAACGACTCGCCATGCAAGTTTCCGAGCCATGGCTGAGCAAACAAGCGAATGAGCATTCTCGCTGGCCCGACTGCTGCCTCTAGGGTTGTATCAGAGCACTCTTCACGACAAGGGCTGGACAAAAAAAAATAGGACCACTGTCCACCTTGAATTGAAGCAAATGTGCGCATAGTCACACCCTGTGTGCAGCTTGTACCCAAAGTGGTTAGTTTCTGCATCCACTACGTACCGTGGACACGAGGACATTGATTCCAAGTGGAACAAGAATCAATGGCATCCGCTGCGTGCTGCTATTTACGCGCACGACGTGCAGAGGCCCAAGGATGCCGAAAAGAATAAAATAAAGGTCAGAAATAGCTAGACATGTTGGACCGAGGAAGCCAGCTTCCTTGGGAGTGCCATCTTGGGCCGTGTCGAGATGCATGGGCTGGGTGGGAGTCGAGGGCCAAATCCAGAAGCCTGTGAGCATCCCATCGCCGGCCCTTGTGCACATGGATGGAATGTCAGTGTGAGTGGCACAAGCAACGAGGTTGGGTGGATAGACACGTCTCATCTCGTCACTGCCAGCCCGAGTCGACTTGCTGCGGCCGACGACGGCTCGGCGGCGGGGGCCGTCACGGCCAAGGGCTTAGCAAGAGCTCCCAAAGATGCAAGTGTCCGCAAGAGTCTGCCAGACAATGGCCTGGTGGAGAGGGAGTGGGTGCTTTGGGCTCGATTGTGGCAGAAGCTGTCGCGAGCATGCAGAGGCCGAAGCACAGGCAGAAGCAGATGCAGGCATATAGATTGAGTCAGGGTGGGTTTCCGCGGCGGCATGGGATTTTTGGCCGTTGTCGGTTTGGTCTGGCTCGTCTCGTCCTTGTCGTCGTCGAGCTGGAGTCAGAGAAAAGAGGCTTGTGGCCACGCTGATTCGTCCGACGGGGCCTGCATGTGACGAGACCACGTCCCGTGCAGAAGACAGGGACCCCCTGGAATGCAGTGCGCAGGGTACATGTACTCTTTGTAATGTATCTACTACCTACTAGTAGTACTAGTAGTACTAGTAGTAGTACTACTGGTATGTACGAAAACAGGGGCCACAGCGGGGCACCGCGGGACCGACCGGCCTTAGTGTCGGGGATCTTTGTTTGCACTTTCCCCCAGCGGCCCTTGCTCCTTCGCCTTTGCACTTGCCCCGTCGACTTATGGCAGGTCCCAGGCCTAGAGCGCGAGCCAATGGCATTCTGCATATCTACCAAGGACATCATGACATCAATTGCCTGACTACTAGTAGTGTCTATTACTACTACTACCTACTTACTACTAGTATGTAGTAGTTGTAACCTTGCAGTATATAGAGGTAGTACTAGTAGGAGCATGTCGTACTAGAAGTATTTTGGTCTTATAGAGGTACCCTTGCTTCGTCTCGTTTGGCCTTTTTCTCCCCCACCCTGCTTCAGGGACCTAATTCGGGACCCGCTCGGCGCTTGCAATCGTTACCCGCTAATTTTCTATTTTTAGGGCCTTGATTCTTTAGGAACAAAGTCTTAGCTTCCAACCTGCCAACCCATCTTGTCTATAGCACGATAAGCTTTTCCAATACAGGACAATGCTCGAGATGGATAAAGTCTCAACCAACGTTAGTTTCCAACGTACTAACTCACCTTGTTTGTTAGCAAGATAAACTTTACCACTACAGGAAACAAGATAAACCTGGGAGCGACGCGTCGGCCCAGTCTTTGCCTTCATCACTCGACCAAATCGAGCCTCATGCACGATACCTAGTAGCCAGGGGCTGGCGACTTGTCTACTAGAGAAACGGCATTTGGCATGGACAGTACTCTAGGTAAGTACAAATATGCATCACGTGTACCTTGTTTCTAGGTTTCGCTCACCGAGCTTCACTCGCATCACGTGTGGGATTAATGGTCCAGCGTCTTCACCAACCGACTGAGAATCTCATTAGCTGGGCGTACCATGAAATGAACATGTTGGATTTTCACGATAGCCTATCTTTTGCACAGGGGCCATGGGTGCCAAAGTTCTGTCACTCATGTATTCGTCAGCCAGTGTAACTCGGAAGCCTGTCTAGGCTAGCTGATGCGCTAGTAGGTTGAGGGAACAACACATTGGTATAAACGCTTCGCGGCCTCAGATCAAAATATCGGTAAGACCGAGGCCTAGGTGACAGCGACACACCATCCTTCACGCTTAAGGCGCATAGACTAGACAACATGTGAGCCCTGGCACAGTGACCTAGAACTGATGGCGCAAGGGTTATCTGATCCTTTCCCCATTCTCACATCTCGGCGACGGAATGAGGTGTCAGAGAAACCAAGGGCCGCTGGCTTTACTCTTTTTTTATTTTATTCTATTTTATTTTTCAAACAGGTAGTGTACGTGTATTCATGTATGTACATACTCCGTACCTGATGTCTTCTAGTAGAAGGCCTTTACTATGCGGATGCAAGGTCGTTGCATCCGCGTAGGCATGGTATAGGAAGTTGGTAAAAAAGATGAAGCAGGTCCATACGATACGCATGCACTGTAGCTCGAGCAACTGATGCTTACAGCCAACAAGACTTAGATTATGGAGAGAGTACTATGCGGTCAACGTAGCATTTCGATTTATCCTTTTTCACCGAGTTGGGCGGAGCACAGTACGGCATGCCGAGTTTACAGTCGTGGTGGGCGCCCTGTCTGCTTGACACCATTGCTAGTGGCAAACCCTAATGAAGAACGCGGGCGCTGAGGGATATATCAATGGAGTGGATTGACATCTTGTGGAACTATTTTGGCCTGGATACTTGACTTGGTGATGAAGAATAAGTCACGCAAGACTATGCCAATAAAAAGCTGCAGGCGCGGCATAACGCAGATTCCTAGTAGTATATTAATCAGGTGGTTAGCAGCAAACTGGGCTTAGTACGTGCATTCACAACACATAGGCAGAGATGTGGAAGCGCCAGGTTGTTACGTATACGGCTCAAATGTCCATCTTGAGAGGAATCTACGCCTATGCCCGACCGGCGAGCGTTGACTAAATAGGCCTGCAGCAGGTGGCATAGTATGGTGTTGGTGGGGAGTGTGCCTCGAGGCAGAATAGGAGACAAGGCACAAGTGCAGGCGCTCTTGTCCAATGCGGAAGGCCATTGTTCCGACACGTGTTTGCCATGAACTGTGCGCCAAAGACTGTGTTGACTCTACATGGAAGAGGGTCCCTGGAGGTGCACCTTGGGACCATGGCTGGGCAGCTTCGGCTGTGCTAAGCGCCATGCGCGCCGTGGCAACTTGCGGGCTCATGTGACGTGCGCCCGGTGCTTTGATTCTACTGCCAAATCAGCAGGCAGTCAATTGCTTGTTGCTGGCCCTGTCTTGCAAGGCGGCATATGGGCAGAGCAGCGGCGGTGCCTTTTCTTTATACGTAAAGAGCCAAGGTTGGGCGCCGAGTGGATTTGCGTGAGCACCGACGTCGACGCATCTGTGAAGCAAGCCGAGTAAACATGAAGTGCGACTTGCGTTTCTGCTAGTGTGCTAGCAGCAGCCTCGTCAAGGCGATTGGCCCAGCTTTTGCGAGTAGCGCCACAGGATGCGGGGACGAAGATGCATGATCCAAGTGCTTTACAGCGTTAATATGCGTACATGTAGGTGAGAGAAGACAAGTATGCAGCAGGGATGCCGCTCGGATGTGAGTCTCGTACCGTGTCTGGTGGCTGGCTGAGACTTCTGCAAGCCACCACGGCGGTGACGAAGCTCTGCGCAACAAGGACAGCAAGGAATAAATGCCCGTATTCGTAGCAGGTCTCGGCAGCGCCTGGACGCTTACCTCGTAGTACTCGCCACCTCCTATCCTGATGTCCTGATGCTACTGCTACTAGTAGTAGTAGTACTAGCAGCAGTAGTTAGTAGAAGCACTACTACTAGTAGTTAGTACCCAGAGGTAGTGGCAGTTTTAGCAGCAAGAGGCCGGCTAGGAGTAGTAGTAGTAGTAGTAGTAGTAGTAGTAGTAGTAGTAGGGAGTAGTAGGAGTAGTAGTAGTAGGGAGTAGTACTAGTAGTAGTAGTAGTAGTAGGGAGTAGTACTAGTATGTAGGTAGGACATGACCTGTCCGTCGTCTTGATGGATGGCTTTGCTGTCAAGCCTGTCTGTGCTCAAGGCGGTACAGGGTGCGTATCAAGGCAAGACAGCTTGCAAAGGCAACCCACGTGCTGCACTGCGTCTCGGGCCTGCCTGGTTCTGTCACTTGCAGTTGCCAGTTTGCCAGCTCGCAGCTTTGGCTCTGGTGATGGAGGGGGGATACCCGATTAGGCAGGTCCTGGGTGGGGGCTGCGGGCAGTGGCTGGCCCCTGATTGGCTGCACATGCTGCACAACGGCGGGAGGTGCGACGTAGCTTGTGGAGGACATGGGATTGGAGAAAAGGTGCACTCTCTTGGCCATTTTGGTGCATGATGGCCCATTACGAGCTCATCATGGCCTCGAGTCTTTGCCTGCGCGGCAGAGGTCCATTTGCTCTTTTTGCTGGCCAGGCTCGGCCGATTGATTGCCTGCAGTGTGCCTGCTTACGTATCCCGCCGCGGTGCATTATATGGCGGTATGGCGACAGTCCCCGCCCCTGCATCCATCTGCAAGCACTCAAGCCAGCGGCGACGAGAATGGCTGGGGTTGGCTGGTGAGGCGTGGCAAGACATTGACTGACCGCTTCACCTTGCAAGCGATGCCTTGTGCGCGCCCAGTCGGTGCTGGTCGGCCCTGCTGGTGTTGCCACCACGACAGCCGCGAGCCCCGTCTGGCCCAGACTTGGCTCCCTCCCCCCTCCAAAGACCCAACAAAAGACGGCATCACGCAAACGACGGGCTGCAGGGCGCTTCAAGCGGCTTGCAGCACCCTGCCGGCCAATGGCCTTTGCTTGATTCGCGCTCAAGCCATGCCAGGATGCCTGCCTGGCCCTGGGACGTGACCAGCACACCAGTGGCATTGGCTACCTCGGCCTTATGCCCAGTGTGACACCAAGAGCGAATCCCAAGCCCTCACCAATGTCCAATCGCAAGTGTCTTGGATTGCTCCTCTCTTGCAAGCCTGTTGCACGTCGGCCCTCACCACGCTGCCGAATACCGCCCCTAGATGTCCCTGGGCCATGGATATGCAACCACTCTAACAAATCTTTTTAACAATGCTTAACCGCCCCCTCAGCCCCTACTTGCCTGCTTCTCTTTGCTCTTGACAAGTTTGCTTTGTCGCTCTCCTTTTTCTCTACATTGTCGGTCTCGCGGCGACTGCATGATTACGCTCCACTAGAGATATAGCCGGCAACGGCCAATTGCTCTCAGGCCACTCTCGTTGCTTCATCGCTTTTAGTCAAGCACGAATCCCTTCCTCATGCTTCGACAAAATCATGGTATGTTGTGCCTTGGCACTGCCTGCAATCAATGCTGACCTGGCAAGCTTGGCAGGACATTGCTGCCTTGCACCGTCCAGTCCCTTCAAGACATGGCTTCTTCAAAGCGCACCACGAGCCACGTAGCGCTAGGCCAGCTTCTGTGGCAACCGTCTTTGTTGATACTGATTGGGACGACGACTTGATGAGCGAGCCAGACGACAACTCGCCTCGAGTAAGCTTGCAGTCGGTGAGTATTGCTTTTTGCATCCATTGTAGCCTGTGACGCTCATCAAGACACGCCAACAGTCGGGCCAGCCCAGCATCACCACGATATCCTCATACGATGAAGTGCAAACCCCAACTTCGAGCACTGGTCCCTCGGACGATATTTTTCCTGTCAAGCAGACCCAAGGTCCCCGAGGGCCACATCTTTTTCGCAGCACAGCTGATCCCTTTCTCTCTGACCAAGACGAAATTTGGGCATCACAGCCCATGCATCTTGAGCCCAGCCCACGCCTCACAGGCACAAAACGTCTTGACAAGTCGCTGCACAATGTACCCTTCAAGTTTTCTCCAGAGCGGCTCGACCCAATCATGCTTGTCTCTTGGGATCCTGCCATGGTTGCACAGTCGATGCTAGACTCGGGCCTAGATTTAGCCGTGGCTCATCGCTTTATTGAAAATGACATAAGTGGCGAAATTCTCATAACACTCAAATTTGAGGATTTGCGGGAGCTCAACATACCCTCTTTCGGCATCAGAACCAGAGTGTGGCATCACATTCAGACTCTTCGCGACAACGGGCCTGTCTCGCCAGGGCCATCAACTCCAATTGAAAATGTTCCCAGTCGAGAAGCTACAAGTGAGATCCTCTTCAACCGGCGTACCGAGGCGGCCCACGGCGATCAAGGACGTCTGCAGAGTCACAATGCGCCCAAGAAGATGGCGGTGAATGCCTCTCACAAGAAAATGGAAAACCAGGACAAGGCTACGCCTCAAGAAACTGTCTCTATAATTGGAATAGAGCAGCTAGTGCCTAAGCCGCATCATTGTTCCAAGGGAGAGAATTGTGCCAAGTGGCGGAGGCAGCAACGTCTCATTCAGGATTTCCAAACGGTGAATCCGCATGTTGACATGGGCGCCGCTGGGCCTGTTCTCATCTTCGGTGAAGCGACTAACATTGAGAGGCCAAGGGCCATTGATGCTGACGTTTTTCAACGAACCGAGTTGGATGCAGTGGCGCCCATGGTGGCCTCGTCGGATGTTGGTGGGTCGGGCGTGCTGCCCAAGTTGCAGGGCGTCCATGGAACATCGGTGCGTCATGTGCAGCCTCGAGGCCGCCAGGCCAATGTTCGACAATATCTTGCATTCCAGCATCGACCAGAGAGCGGAAATCTTGGACCGACTTGCTCAACATTGCTCTCGAATGCTTCTGCAGCTGCCACCAACTCCCACCATGACCTGCGCCAGCTCCCGAGGCTACACATACCCAAATCAACACCATCGCCGCGGAATTTTGTCCCATCGTCAACTCTACCACCTCTGGCGGAACAACAGCCAGAGACTGACAGTTTCATGCCATACCAAATGGCCAAGGTAAATGCCCGGTCACCCGACCTCAAAATGCACAGTCGCCTCGGGACTCCCTTCTCCGAAGTTGATGTACCCATGACGGCTGTATTGCCTGGCCCCATTGCACGTCAAGCCTCTCAGTCGGTGCCTCCAAACATGGGTCATCGCCAAAACTTGTCAAGCAGCCCCGTTCAAGTCCGCTCACAATCTCGGGCTTCTTTCTCTCGCCCCATTTTGCACGCTTTGTCCACTGTGCAGGAGAACAAGGCAGACGGAATCAATGCTCCTAAACAAGGAGCAAAGGCTGTTGAAGAAACAGATTCAGTACTGTCTCGATTTAAACACTCGTGGTCGCCTGTTGGGCGCTCCAAAACACCCCGAGTGTCTTCCCCAAAGCCTGAACAATTCACTGCATCCTCGTCAGCTGCCAGCAAGATTGATTATCAGGGCCCCATGAAGAAGCGCAAGTTGCGTTTTCTCCGTCACGAATGGCAAGATGGATACTTTACCCTCAAGGGCACTCGCCTCAACATGCACAAGGATGCCAAAGAACTGCACAACACGCTCGAATTTGTTGACATTGATGACTATGCCATTGCATGTTCGAGCGCCGGCTCCAAGTCAAAGCTCAGCGCGGCTCTCAAGGCTATCAATATTTCGCATCATCGTGGCAAAAGTGACCCCATCGCAGCCTTTAGCTTTCAACTCATCCCTCAGGACAAGGAAACCAGCCTTTGTCTGCGCAGACGTGGCAGTGCTCATGGTACATCTGACAATTGTCCCACTATGGGCGTTGACGGGACAGGCAAAACTCATCACTTTGCCGTCCAAAGCCGTGATGAACGCATCGACTGGATGCGAGAGCTTATGCTTGCCAAAGCCCGCAGACAAAAGGGTGAGGGATTCCAAGTCAGTGTCAATGGCAACATGATTTGAGTCTTTGACTGGGCTCATGGAGGCTGTCAGAAAGTCGACTTGCCTCAAAACATTGTGCTCAATGTCATGAGACGACGGTCATTTCCTTTTTTTTTTTTTTCATTATCGATCATCGCCACTCACCACTATCTCTTATCGTCCGTCACATTTTACCCCCAATGATTTATTTTCATCGGCCACGCTGAAGCATTGTTCACTGGTCCTTCCAATCCTTTGATGAACAAATGCAGAATTACGAGGATTCAGTCGCTATTACTTCGATGCACATGATGCATCAACGTCACAATACCCAAGACTGCAGCGTTAACACCCAAGGAGCGAGCTCTTCGTGCTCACTTGTCAATACGGCCTTTCACTTTTCTTGTCAAGACTTCATGTGCAGTCTTTTTTTTTTAACGTTTCATATGTTTGCGCCTATTCCATGGACCATTTCACGGTTTTTGCAAGCGGCGAACGATGTTTATGAATGCATGACCAATGACCAACGATTTTTAACGATGATGCCCTAATGCCGCAAAACGTCACACAAGCAAATACATTTTTTTTCTTATTTTCCCCCTTAGCACTGTTACACTCCAAATGCTACTTGAGCTTCTTGATTTAATGGATCGAATCACGGGAGCAAGTAGCCTCCGCTCTAGGGGGCCACTCTAGCGGGCTACATGGCAGCGATGAGATATATACAGTTTGCCAAGCAATAGGCTGCCATGTGATTAATACCCAGAATTTAAGGCTGTTTTTGCATATCAAAGGCTCAAATCTTACATTGTGATGTCATGACTTGTTTGCTTCCCCCAGCCAAAGAAAGATGTGGGCGAGGAGGCAAACCACAATTGGCCGAGACGTTGCCGGTTGGATTTATCTAGAAGCAGCCGCAGTCTTCATCGCTGGACGGTAAATGCCTGCGCGCTTAGCTACTTGTTGCCAGTCAATGTGTTCCCACCAGGCTTCGGCAAAGGCCAGCTTGCCGCCAGTGCCACCTATGCCGAAGCCCCAATCAAGAAGCCAAACGTGCTGCCAAGTACTAAGGCAGAGCACTGGCTCGACATCGATCCCACCAGGAGGTCTATGTGCCTTGGCATGATCTTTGGGCATGGCGCCTGAAGTCTCGTCGATGTAAGGGCGGGCAGAGCCAGAAGAGCCAAGGGTATTTAGGTCGCGAGGCTGGGCGCGCCAATGAGCGCCAGAGTAGGGGGAACCGGCTAGATAAGTATTGACAAGACGAAAGGAGTGTTCATGAACCTTGACGAGCCAGACAAAGCCTGGGCCAAACATGACATCGGCGTTGAGGATGAACTCGCGGCGGAGAGTTGCAAGGGAGGAAAAGTTGGTCTCGAGGGTTTCGCGGAGTTTATCAGGCATTGGGGTACTTGTAGGGGTGATGGTGTCAAAAAAAAAATGATGATTGTGGGCCATGGAGGCATAGTTGAAGATGGCGGCTTGTTTGGGCTCACGAGCAGTGAGGAGAAGAGTTGATTTGGTGGTTTTGCCTTCAAGCTCGCCGCCTAGACATGGGAGGAAGAGGTTCAAAGGTAAGCCCAAGGTGCCCAGGTGAAGAGGAAGCAAAACAAGACAGCAGCATACCCTCGGTCAGGAGGTTGAGCCTCTCGAGAACAAAGTTCATGTAGTCGGTCCATGCGTACTGGAAGCCTTGGGGAGTCATGAAATTGGAGATGCCATTGGAAAGGTCGTGGGAAAGCTTGGGCAGCGTGTGTAGGCACCGACGAGCATTGAATGATGCACTATTGAAGGATGCGCCAGCGGCGGCAATGCCGAAGCTACGCCGCGGCAGTCGTAACCGCGTGCGTGACATTGGGTAAGAAGAGACAAAGATTGATGCTGAGAATCGTGGTGAAGCCAAGAGCTTACTGGCGCTCCCCCAAATTCTCTGAGGGTCTTTGTGGTGACTCAGCCACACTTGGGGCGATGTGGCAGTGCATCATGTGGCTGATTCCGACGAGCCCTTGTTTCTACCAGTGGTCGCCTTTTGCACATCAAGAGGTACGACGCTTGGACAATGACACCACCTGGGCAAAAGAAATTTCCTTCTTCAGCCCTTTATGCATGGCAGACGTCAAGTCACCTCATCATGATGGCATCTGATGACATGTACTGTGCCATTCGCTCATGGCACATGAGTCTAGAACTGGGCCGATTTTTCTTATACTGCAAGTACCTAATCTATCACCTCGGTGGACCAACCGAGTACGCGAGTGAACGCTATGCTCATAATTCTATCCTCTTTTGAAATTTTCTGCAACCTGATACGCTATGGCTCTTTCTCTCCATTCTTTTTGGTGGTGGTATATGACTGAATCTGAAAATTTGGTCTTGTTTATGCAAGGCGCTACTAGTCGTCGGCAAAGGCCTCGCTTTTAGCCTGCAAGACTTGCTCGTCTGTACCAGCTTTGGAAGGACGGTTCGCAATGAGGCGCTGCAAGTAAAAGTCGGGGTTAGCTCAAGCCAAAAGAAAGTGGCTACAGGCAATGGGTAGCAACTGACAACAAGATTCCGAAGTAGGACAGCGATGGTGACCTTTCCAACCGACGGGACATAAATAGAAGCTTTTTCCTTGATGGCAGGGCCATCAAAGTTTTTGAAGGACGAGAAGTTTATGCAAACAGCGCCATCGCGAATGAGGTCGGTGGGCACCTTGTACGACTCGACGGGGACGCCGCCAATGACAACGTCACTTAGCGGCAGACATTGCTTGAGGGACCAGTCGTGCTTGTCCTCGACGCGGTGTCTGGGATGTTTGATGCCCTGGCCACGAGTGAAGAGCTGGACGCCAGTAATGTCGACCGAGTAGACCACGGCGCCGTCATTTGCCAACAGAGCAGCAAGGGGCCGGCCATTGACCTCGGATCGGTTAATTACTGTAATAGTCTTGCCAAAGAGGCGGTTTCCGGGCGCAAGGATGGGATTGTATATGCTCAGGTACTCGAGAATTTTGACCACGGCAAGCGGGGTGCAGGGGAGGATGGATTTCTTGTTATTTTGGGGAGGGTCGAGAAAGCGGACATTGTGGTACATGTTGTGAAGGTGCTTGTGGCTCATGCCTTCGACGTCCTTGGAGAGGTCAACGGTTTCTTGGACGTACTTGTCGTGCGAGGGGTTCTGGGGAAAGATGGGGTAGTAGACTATGATGCCGTCGACGGATTCGTCATCATTGGCCTTCATGAGCTCTTCCTCGAGGAGGTCCTTTTCAACAGTGCGCAGGTCAAAGGCAAAGTCGCTGAGGCTGTTTCAGCAGGACATCGACGGCGACAAGGGGGGGCGACGTCAATCTCACTTTTCCTCGCACGTCTTCTTGGACCACTGGGCATACTTGACGGCGGCAGGGTCGTCGTTGGCGAGAAAGGCGGCAAGCGTAGGGCGAGCGCCCGAGTAGCCTGAGCCGCGAACCTTGGCCAGCGTCTCCTTGACCTCGGCCAACAAGCCCTTGGAGATGGTGTCGGCCGTCACCACCTTGCACGTCTTGAAGACGGGGGCGACGGGGGCGACGGGGGCGGCCATGGCCAGCAAGCTGCCAGACCAGAGCTTGCACGAGTCCAAAAGACGTCTGGCCGCGCCGAGGCTCACGAGACGCGACACTGCGCGCCCTTGTCAGCAATGGCTAGGGGCGGATGAAGAATTGGGCCATCGTACGTGTGGAGACGAGGTTGCAGACATGTAAAAACCCAGCCGTATCAGAGGGTGAAAAATTCGCTCACGCCAGCATCAAGCTTCTTGACGGTCCTCTCTCTGGTCCACCAAAGGTTTGTTGGAGATAGGATATGCACCTATCCAGATGCCAAGCACGGCCGGCAACCTCGAGGCTGCTGGGACAAAGCGGGGCCGGAACAATGTCATGCCAGGACGGATAGATGCATCCCAAATGCACAGACTCTGGCACTATCGCTCTGTCGGGAGCCCAGAATGGTGCCATGACCTCTCGTCACCGTCACCAGCAGCAGAGTCGGCCTTTTTTTTTCTCCCTCTCCCTTGGTCTTGTATTCCTAACATTGCCAGAATCCCCTTGCCTGCTCCTCTTGCTTCTTCCTCCTCGCTCTCGTCTCCTTAGTCGCGCCTTTTTCTCGCCCTTCTCGTTTCCTTTCCCCGCCCAATTCAACCTCGAGCGCCTCGTCGTCACGCCGCCGCAAATAGGGGGCAAGAGGAAGAGGAGGCTCGAAGCACGGCTCCCAGTCACCACCAGCCCCGTCTTCCCAAATCGTGCCGCCGCTCTTATGCTGCAGCCCGCCGTCGCTCTTGGCGCCGTCCACCATGCCGCTCGCACATTGACGGCCACGATGGAAGCCTCGACAACGGCCCTCCAACCATCGTCGGCCCTCGCCATGGCCACCACTACTGGCACTGCCTCTCCCGCTTCTCCCCATGATCAAGACTCTCAACAGGGCGAATGTCGTCTGCTCGGTCCTTTTGCCCTCCTCGTCCAGCTGGCTCTTGGCGGTCTTGCACTCTTGTCGCTCGTGTACAAGCGCTGGCGCGAACGCCCCCAGCGACCTGTCAAGATCTGGTTCTTTGACGTCTCTAAACAAGTCTTTGGCTCTGTCCTGGTCCACATTGCCAATGTTTTCATGTCCATGCTTACCAGTGGCCGCTTCTCCGTGAGCCTCGACTCTGCCGTTCCTGTCGTTGCTGCCAGGTCCGACGACTCTTACCAGCCGAATCCATGCTCCTTTTACCTTCTCAATCTTGCAATCGATGTCTGTCTCTCCCTCCTGGCTTCTCTTCTGCTCCTTGTCTGTATGCTAACCAAGACGCAAGACAACCCTTGGCATTCCAATTCTCATTGTACTGCTGCGAGTCATGACAGCCCTCGTAGCGTTAACCCCTCTCGGTAAGCCTACCGAGTCGATACAGTCGGGCAATTACGGCAGTCCTCCAAACGTATGGTGGTGGCTCAAACAGTCCGTCATATACTTCTGCGGCCTGTTTGGCATGAAGATATGCGTTCTCATCATCTTCCTCGTTATGCCATGGATATCCATGGTTGGTGACTGGGCTCTAGGCTGGACCGAGGGCAATGAGCGCCTGCAAATCGCCTTTGTCATGATGATTTTCCCTCTTGTCATGAATGCCTTACAGTATTACATCATTGACTCCTTCATCAAGATGAAGGAGCCCGAGCATCAACGCCTTCCATCCCAAGACCCGGACCAAGACCATGTCGGGCACAGAGAAAGCTCTCGGCTGAGGAGCCGCATACGAGCTGATCGCGGTAGCGAACACGGTGGTGCCGACGAGCATGGTGACCAGTTATCCAAACTACACCACCGGTCTCTCTCCAGCGGCGACGACGAGTACGACCCGGACGTCGACGGCGATGCCCCGACCGTCTTTGGAAGCAGCAGCTCGAGACGGGGCGTTGAGCAGACAAAGGCTACAACAAGCCATCTTTTCCCCAAGGAATAACCAGTATCTTCCAAGTCGCCCCGTTTGCGCATCTCGTCATCCATGGATGTGTCATGTCTTGGCTGCACTCTTAGCCAACCCACTGTACTATATATATATGCTGCTACCTGTTGCCAAACTTGCCACGACAAGGGGCTCAAGGCCTGTGGTGTCTTTCTGCTTACCCCAATTTTTTCATTAACTACCCTACCATGTTGGTGTCTCTTTATGTTTTGCTTTACTTGTCATGCTTCTGTTTTCTGCGGGCAGGCGCCATGTGTCTTTGCTTTTGGTCTTCTTGCGTACGGCAGGGCATTTTGTGGCACATACATACTTTTAGGACATGAGATTCAATCAAGGGGCGTTGTAAGTATGCATTCTCTTAAAAGGCCTCGTGCCAGCTAGATGATTTACACTTTTTTTTCCATGCTCGTTCAAATGAAATGTGTTTTTTTTTATTGTCTCGAGTCTCTTTTTGTTGGCACATGCTCGGATAGACGTGGTATGTACACACACACACACACACAACACGCACACGCACATATATACAGATATATAGAAAATCCTCCGACGGAGACACATAGGGTGGTTGCTTATCCTTGTAACGTTCCTCTATTTACCAGAGCCGACACTGAATGGATGGATATGGCCTCGCATGAAGTAGAGTCATGTTTGTTACACATTGTTACACTTGGCTGTGGCAACGTCAGACACTACGTTTACTCCAGTCATTTGTATGTGTAATACTTTGAAATATGTATTATTCCGTTGACAACAGGCCGCGGATACCTGCCTAGCCTGGGCGCATATTTGACATTGTGGGAAAAGAAAAAAAATGACGGCGGGCCTAGCCGCATTTTCTTTGGTGCTCACGACTTCCCTCAGTCAGCACTGTGCAAATACATAGCAAACAAGGAATAAGATATACGGAGAAACAAGGACTTGAGCCTTGAAAAGCGTAGCAAGACATATAAAGAGAAGCCCCGAAAAATTGGGATGAAGAGGAACAAAGAAAGAAAAATAACAAGCCCCAAACGAGAAAGCAAAAAAAGAAGAGAAAAGAGAAGACTTGTGCCGATCCGATATACAGGGGCAAACATGAAACTTGAAACAAAATGAGTCCTCATGATGCAAATCCGCAACGCCATCCAACAACAAATGGTTACACGGCAGATCGGTATTTGAGCAGGGACTAATGCCCAAGAATCCCGCATCTTCCTAAAAAGAGGAAATGTGAGCCAAAAAAAAACAGTCTAGACTCAAAATCTTTGGTAGGGTTTATAGCCCGGATAGGCCTGGACAGGTGGTGACCATTGCGACTCATTTGATTCCCCGTGGCGAGTCGAAGGACGGGCGTACCCAGAGGTAAAGTCGAAACCGGCGTTATTAGTAATAGGCGACTCGGGGGGTGATTGTGCAAATGGCGCATTGTTTTGCCAAACAGCTTCAGGGGCTCGAGCCGGTGCTGATGAATATGCATCGTGAAGATGGTCTCGCGATGAAGCATAACCCGTATCATTATAGCGGGGTTGGCCATGAGGCGTCGGCGCTGCCCTGGGTGACTCGAAGCGCATGTCATGGTCTGGGAGAGCAGCATGTCGCATTGGGTGGGCAGCATCGTGGGAAAGCTGGCCATAGGGACCCGTGGCGCTGTCAGCTGCTTGCCATGGCATGGCGTACGCATCGGTGGCGTGACTACGCGAGTACAATGCTTCTGAAGGCATTTCGGTGGGTGACCTTGGCTGGGCGTAGGGGCGTGAATAGGGGTCCTGTGCACTGTTGCTCGTGTTATTGACATTGGCGTAACCGTAGCCAGACGGGGAGGGGTTGTCGTATTCTTGGGGGCGGATGGAGGCATATGCGCCATAATTGTGCTGATTGTAGTCGGGCGATGGCCGGCCAGGGCTCAGGGCTTGGGCATTGCGGCCGGCCATGTAGCCCATTGGGCTCTGTGCCTCGCCAGCCATGTTGCTGGCAAGGCCAGGCGAAGGGGTTGCGAGGGACGAGGTGGATGCTGCGGGCTTGTTGAGGTCCTTCATCTCGACTTCGTCATGCTCCAGCAAGACGTGTTTGGAGCTTCCTCCCTCCCAGCTGGGCATCTGTGGCAGGGAATCGTCGCCGGCCTTCTTGGACACGTCGAATTGTGCATACTGCGGAGGTTCGAAGACGGACTGCTTTGTGGGAGCTGAAGCAAAGGGCGCCTGCATGGGGGCATTGGCCTGGTAGCCGTGGTTGGGTGGCAGGTAGGGCTCGTCGAGATACTTGTGCTTTGGTTGCCCCGGGGCATCGCAGCATCCGCAGCAGTTTCCACAGCACTTGAAGCATCGACAGCAACTGCAGCAGCACGAAAGGCCACAGCAGGCGCAGCGAATGATGCACCAGAGGATGCCGATGAGGATGAGCGAGCCGACAATGATGACGGCAATGACGGGCCATCTGAGGGGCACCAAAGGCTATTAGCACTATTGCTGGCGGCTAGGTGCATGGGCTGGCATACTTGCAAAAGGTTGCCTTCATGCAATTGTCCCAGCTAGAAAAGGCTTTCTTGACGCTGTAGACTCGGTCGGCGGCGTCGACAAGCAAGTCTCTTTGCGACAGGCTGGCAGCGGAGCGGCGAAGCAGAGCATTCCTGACTTGTTGCACTACTTGGTCGCGCCGACTTGCCATCATGGCCACGTCTACAGAAGGCATGGCGGCGGGCCAATGGCGGGTCCTAGAGGGTCGAATGCAGGAGAAGCAGAGGCAAGCGCTGCATCAATATGTGCCAGAGGAAAAGCGAGGCGGCGACAACAGGAGCCATGCGTTGTAGTAGCAGCAGAGTGTTGCGGGTTTGGGAAAAGAGGCGTTGGCCAGGTCAGGTCGAGGCGAAAACAAGCATGTCGGAGGTATCAAGAGATGGAAAGGAGATGGTCAAGGAGATGGTCAAGGAGATGCCCAGGATGCTCTTCTTGGCTGGTGCCGGGAAAGGATTGGCGCGACTAGACACAAGAGCTAATTTGCTGGAGTCAAAGAGCCTAACATGGCCTAGAAACAATGCGAAACAGGGACAGGGCAGTGCAGTCTGTGCAACTGGACAGAGTGCGATTGCCGCCAGCAACCAAGAGAGCGACAAAGAAGCCAGACAAGAGGCACTTGGCGACACGGCACTTTTGCAGCAACGGCAGAAAGACAAGAGCAGCAAAGGCTGGCGCCTCGTCCCGGAATGATTGTCCCCTGAGTGGCTGGCAGGGCACAAGCATCCATTCCCCTGAGATGCGCACAGCCCGCGTCCCTGCTGAGCTCAGCAGCCCTTGCATCTCAGCACTGTCACCCGCACAAGCCTTGACTCGCAGTGGGCAAAGAGCGAGTCGTGTGCGCTGGCCAGAACTTGTGGGCTGGCAACAATTGTCGTCTTGTTGCTCTTAATCATCATCATCATCATCATCATCGTCGTCGTCATTATGAGCATCATCATCATCATCATCATCATTATTAGCTTCTTCTTCTTCTTCTTCTTGGTTTAATTGTTTCAAAACGTCCAGTTTTTGCGCCATATACAACCACTACTGCTACTAGTACTGGTACATCATGATCAAAACAATCACTACTACTAACTACTACTCTTACTACCACTACTACTGCCTCCTAGTAGTAGTACCTATACTCGCACTACCTGGACAACCACATCCCATCCTTCAGGCCCTGCCTGCGTGATGCAATTTCCCCCAGATCCCAACACCGTCATCCTTGGGGCTTATTTGCCCGGCGGCGGGCCCGGCGGCGGCGCATACGCTGTGTCGGGCTGATGGGCGTTGTGCGGAGGCTGCACTCCCCCATATTGCGGCTGATGGGCTGCATAGTATCCGTCGTTGGGATTGAAACTCGTGCCCGTTGTGCCTGTGTACTGCGGCTGTTGCTGGGGCCCATAGGCAGGAGGGGGACTTGCCACGCCGTAGCCCCCTTGGTTGAAGCCCTGGTTGTAATCTTGAGGCGGCGGTCCGTAATTATTGGGCGCAGAGCCACTTGGTTTCCCTCCTGGAGCCATCCAGCCCGTTCCGTATACTGGCTGTGCGCCGCGGCGACGACGCCGACGAGCTATGCAACTGCGAGGCTCAAGTCAGTCGTGTGTTGCCTCAAGGCTCGGGCGCGATGCACCAGCACCACTTACGCGCATGACATGAAGACGACGAGGGCAAAAAAGACAATGATGCCCAGCACAATCCATCGGCCCCAATCGTACCAGTGGCTACGTCTCCTGCAGTAGCCATTGCGGCACTCCCACGTGTATCGCGCCTCGAGGCTGTTGCTGGCCACAGCATAGGGTACCATGGCGATGTGTTGATTGTTGTACCAAGTGCTTGTGCGAAATGGGTAATGTCGTGGTTATGCTGCACCCTCTGGCTGTCGACAAGCCAAGCAAATAATGGCGGAATGACGTGCTGCCGACCAGTCCAATGCAGTGGCGCGTTACAGACTTTGCTCTTGGCTGTCCCGGCTGCTGCCCCGTGCGAATGCCAGGTCGCTTTGTGGCAACAAACCTGGCAGTAATCTGGCCTGTGCTGATGTCCTTGGGTGCACCAAATGGCCTCTGGTACAACAACTACCAAGAGCGAAATGATTTCTTGACCACCAGAGCCGCCACCCACATGGCGGGCAGCTTGGCCCTCCTAAATACTTTTGCCAGCATCTCTGCACTGGCTTGGCAGTCCCTCGCTGCACCGCCACCCGTATCCACATAATCCACCCACGTCTCCGCCTATCGCTGCTCCAACCCAGCACCCCATGACGCAGCCCAGCTATGGGTGTGTCCCTGTGATTGGCCTTGCTGCCTACACCGCCACACAGCCTTGGTGCTCTGCCAAATGCCCTGTGCTCATGTCTCCACCAGACGCAAACATTATTACCGACTTGACCTCCCACTCTGACATCAGCACACCTTTTATTATTTCCACCCTCATCAAAGCACACTTGGTTATCCCTCACCACCAAGCACACATCTCTTGCCCGAGTCCTATTTCCTTGGCCAGGCAGATTCCGGGGCAGACATGTGCCAACAATACATCATCTTGATCCAATACTCCACCACCACTACCACTACTACTACCACTACTACTACTCCTATACCATCGACAAGGCAATATACATCTTACATTCAAAGCCTGAAAGACAAAGACATCATCTCCACGTCAAAGACAACAAATTACTTGCACATACAAAATGCTCTGTACCAAACAACATGTCAATGCTCTTGAGCCCTCAACTTTTCGTCTCCCGTGTCCCAACGCCAGACGTAGACCCTTAGAATCTATGCATCAACCTTTTCTTACCACTGAATCGCTAAGCATCAATGACAAATGACGCGCCCCATCCCATCCTTCTCCATCTACTTGAAGTAGACAGCCGTCATTATTCGCTTGCCAAGCCTCTGCACCACAAGCCAAGAGTCCCATAATGTTCAAAGTGGAATAAGTCAAGATGATGTAGAGTCCTAAAGACTAGGCAAAGCACAACAAGGCACATAGCCATCAAAACTCCAACAACTCCACAAGAAAAAGATTGGACGCCGTCTTTTTCATGCCAAAGACAAAACGACTTGGAAATTGTGCGAGCTTTTAAAGCCGATTTTTTACGACATCCCATGCCATAGGGAGAGGCGGTGAAGTTCGAGACAAAGTCGGACTTTGAACCAGATAGGTATAGTATAGAGAGTCATCGCACTTTCGGCACTGCACATTGTTCAGATTGGGAGGCTCGTCGCAATCGGCTGCCTTGTGTTAAAGTCCTGGCTTGGGAAAGGAGTAGCGGTTGCGTCGAAGCTCCTCGGCTGTCCTGAGATTGCGCTCAGCCGCCTGTTGGGCCTGTTGTTTAGCAGCAATGGCGTTGATCTTTTCGCGAGCCCTGACGAGGCTGCTATGGTCTTGCTCCTTAATCTTGGCGCGAATGTCGTAAAGTGCCATGAGCACGGAGGCGCGCTCCCACTCGTCGTCGACCTACAACTGTGAGCTGGCTGTCAAGGTTAAAAAGTATTGATTCGACTTACATCAGAGTCCCCTCTACGAGGTGTACCAGGACCTGAGCCGGCCGCCGAACCCGGACGCGAGCCAGGTGAATTGATAAAGATACGACGACCCATCTTGTCAAACTTGGGAGGATAGCCTGGCTCCGAGGACAATGCACGAGTAAGTGACGATGGACGCTGCTGCTGTTGCTGCTGCATCTGAGACTGAGGCTGAGAGGTTGGCGGCCTACTAAGCTGAGAACGGGCATCTCTCTCCTTGCTAGCGTCATCTGATGGCATGTTGACACGAGCAATGGTGGCAGCAGCCCCGGGTTCCTGGAAGCCTTGTCAGCACCAGCTTGAGAAAAATGAAGTGCAAGACAATGACGAACGGCAGCTCCAATATTGCTCAAGTCGGCAAGGACCTGCGACAGTTGGATGCCCTCCATGATAAATTCCACCGCGTCCGAGAGATCCGACAAGGCAAAAAACAAAAAAAAAGAGAGAGCCGCTCTAACGTCGGTGGTGATGAGATCCCTCGGCGACAGTCGCGAGGTGGAAATGCGACGGACACCAGGAAAGCGGGCTCAGAGACTTCAACGAGACGAATATTAGGTCAGGGCGGCTGTGGTTATTGTGCCGGCGTCGGGCTGCAGCGGCAACAAAGCTGAAAATAAAATCACAAGGTCAACAACAAATCGATGGGAACACCGGGGGATGCAACGCGTTAGAAATAAAACGAGGCTATTATTGTGCTTTTGATCTCAACGTCGTCTCTCGAATAAACGGCCAATTTGGAGATGCTTGTGAAGCAGCACGCAGGAGGGAGAATAAAAATTCCTAGGTCAGGTAGGTGGACCGTGTCGTGTTGTGAGGAGAAGGGACGACGAAAGGTGCATGAATTTTAGGGGGGTGGTGATGCAACCGGCGGGCGGCGATTCCGGCTATAAGAATATCATTTCAGCCAAGCTAATAGTAGTAACACATGTACACTAATAATAAGCATACTACTAGTCGTAGTACTAGTGGTACTATCGCACATAGTGGTTAGTACTACTACTACTACAGTACTACTACTACTACAGTACTACTACTACTACAGTACTACTACTACTACTACTACTACTACTAACTACTACTACTACTACTACTAGTTGATTCCGCCCAGCTTCCTGCAGATGCATCCAACACAGACGCACTGCACTACAGTGCTGGCAGTGGATTGACAGCACCTGCAGCCTGTCTTGCCCCGCATCTTCCAGCGGTCCAGAACGCTGTCTTGCCCGAGTCCAAGCATTTTCATGTGTTCTCTTGGCGGCCACGTCTTCCACGGCTTGCCACGGCACACTCAACAAGAAAAAAACTCCCCGCCTGTCTCCTCGCCATCTTTTGCAACTTAACAGTATGCCAGGTGGGAGCATCCTCGTATTATTCATGGCCTAGAATTATACAAAGAGAAAAAAACAAGGCCAACTTGTGCCACCAAGCCCCTCGAGATGCTTCCCCTTGCCTCGCCGCCCTCAGCCCTTGGTGATTCTGCATACCAAGTCGGATCCATCCACCGAGTCGCCTTCCCTGACCTGCAGGCTGGCAACCTTGCCGCTGTGAGGCGCCGAAATCACCATTTCCTAAGACAAATTGTTAGTGGCTGGGCTAGCTGGAGTTTGGAGAATCAAGGGCGGCGGCGACATACCATCTTCATGGCGGAGAGAACAGCAAGAGGGTCTCCCTTCTTGACCTCGGAGCCCTCGTGCACCCGTAGCTCAACCAGCACGCCAGACATGGGCGCACCCACCTGGCTGGAGTCGCTGGCATCAGCCTTGGGGCGGCTGATGTTCTCCACTGCTGCCTGCTTGTCCACAACCGTCACCTGTCTGACCTCGCCATTCATCTCAAAAAACACCTCGCGCTGCCCAGTATTCTCGCTCAGCGGACCCACAGCAAGAAGCTTCAAGATGAGAACCTTGCCCTTTTCTAGCTCCACGTAGAACTCCTCACCAATTTCGGGCCTGGACAAAAAGTATTTTGTGGGGAGGACAGAAAGATCGCTGTACTGCTGCACAAACTTTTTGTAGTCCTCAAACACTTTGGGGTACATGACGTACGACGCAATGTCGCACTCAGTCACCGGCCCGCCAAACTTCTTGGCCAGTTCCTTCTTGACCTTGGCAAAGTCTACGGGCTCGAGGAACAGGCCGGGCCTCTTGTCCAGCTTCCGCCGCCCGCGCAGGGCATCCGACCGCAGCGGCTCAGGGAATCCGCCATAAGGCTGGCCCATGAGACCCTCGAGAAACTCGAGGACTGAAGCGGGGAAGTCGAGCTCAGAGGCGCGCGCCTTGACGTCTTGGGGAGACAGCTTGTTGGAGACCATGAACTGGGCCAAGTCTCCGACGACCTTGGAGGTGGGCGTCACCTTGACAATATCGCCCAAGAGGTCGTTGGCGTGTTCGTAAGCCTTCTTGGTCTCGAGCCACTGGGAGCCCAGGCCTAGTTGAGAGGCTTGGAACATCATGTTGGTCAGCTGCCCGCCGGGAATCTCATGCTCGTACACCTCGGGATCGGGGCCCGCAAGATGGGCCTCAAAGGGCGAGTAGAGCAGTCGCAGCTGAGACCAGTACGTGTCAAGAGCCCGCACTTGTCTAGCATCCAGTCCGGGCTCGAGCCCAGTGCCCTCGAGGGAGGCAATAATGGCATTGATGCTGGGCTGAGACGTCATGCCTGACAAGCTGTCCGTGGCGGCATCCACGGCATCCGCTCCAGCCTTGGCGCAAGCCACCATGGATGCCACGCCAGTGCCAGCCGAGTCGTGTGTGTGCACGTGTATAGGCAAGTCGGGGTACTTTTTGCGGATGGAGCCAATGAGCAGAGTGGCAGCATATGGCTTGAGCACTCCCGCCATATCCTTGATTCCCAGCACGTGGATATCGAGCTTGACAAGCTTGTCGACGACATCGAGATAGTAGTCTAGATTGTACTTTTTGTGCGGATTCAGCATGTCACCACTGTAGCAGACGGTGCCTTCAACAACGCCTCCAGCCTTGTGCACGGCATTGATGCCCACCTCGAGCTGGTCAATGTCGTTGAGGGCATCAAAGACGCGGAAGATGTCGACGCCGTTCTTCTTGGCCTGGTCGACAAAATGGTCAATGGCATTGTCGGGCAGCGACGAGTAGGCAACGCCGTTGGCACCCCGCAGCAGCATCTGAAAGGGAATGTTTGGCACCAGCTTGCGCATGCGCCGCAGACGCTCCCAAGGGTCTTCGTAGAGAAAACGCATGGCAACATCAAACGTTGCTCCTCCCCAGCACTCCAGGCTGTACAGATTGGCCAGCGCGTGGCTTGTTTCCTTGGCAATGCTTAGCAGGTCGACAGTGCGCACACGCGTGGCCAACAGGGACTGGTGGGCATCGCGCCAAGTCGTGTCCATGAGCAGGCAGCCCTTGTAGCCTCGCACAGCCTGCGCAAAAGCCTTGGGTCCCTTTTCCACAATTATGTTTCTCCAGCCCTTGCTGCACGGCTGGCTGACATCGACCTTTTGGCCTTGGGCTGTCACAAGCTCCGGCATAATGATTTGGCCCTTGAACTTGGGTTCGCCAATTTGGCCCTTGATGGAGCTTCCATTGACAGCAACATCGCCCAAGTAGGCCAGGAGCTTCTGCGCACGGTTCTGCCCGCCCACCAGGTCAAAGAGTTGGGGAGTGTCGTCTATAAAAGTCGTCCAGCAGGTTCCGTCGATAAAGGTCGGGTGCGTGAGCAACGACGCGAGAAATGGTATATTCGTCTTGACGCCGCGTACGCGAAACTCTATCAGCGCTCGAAGCACCTTTCTGCGCGCAATCTCGTACGTCGAGCCGTGACACGTGCACTTGACCAACATGGAGTCGTAAAAGGGGGTGATGACAGCGCCGGCGAAGCCATTGCCACCATCGAGCCGAACACCGTTGCCGCCAGCGGACCGGTACACCTCAATCTTTCCAGTATCAGGCTGGAACTGCTTTGCCGGATCCTCCGTCGTAATGCGACACTGAATGGCAAAGCCTCGAGTAGATATACGGTCCTGCGTTAGTCCGAGCTGCGCCAGCGAAGCGCCAGCGGCAATCTGAATCTGAGCGGCAACAATATCGATGCCTGTAATCTCCTCGGTAATCGTGTGCTCCACCTGAATGCGAGGGTTGATTTCGATAAAGTAGTAGCGGTTCTGCAGATCCACCAAGAACTCGGCCGTGCCTGCATTGCGATAGTTGACAGACTTGGCCAACTTGACAGCATCGGCCAGGATGGCGTCGCGCGTCTCGGCAGGCAAGTCCTTTGCAGGGGCAATCTCGACAACTTTTTGATGCCGACGCTGCACCGAACAATCACGCTCGTAGAGATGGACAATATTGCCTTGATTGTCGCCCAGGAGCTGCACCTCGATGTGCTTGGGCTTGTCGAGGAAGCGCTCAACAAAGACAGTTCCATTACCAAAGGCCGACTTTGCTTCAGACGTGGCACGCTCAAAGTTTTCCTTGAGGCTTTCCGCCTCGCGAACAACGCGCATGCCACGCCCGCCTCCGCCATAGGCGGCCTTGATGATGATGGGGAAGCCGTATTCGTCAGTAAACTTCTTGACCTCTTCATACTTTTCCACAGCCCCTTCGGTTCCCGGGACAACGGGAACACCGGCGGCCATGGCCAGTTTTCGAGCAGACACCTTGTCGCCGAGGGAATCAATCACCTCGGGCGAGGGACCGACAAACTGAGACACGAAGCGTCAGCCCTCTCCCAGACATGGCGCAAAAGCCGCCTTGAGACATAACCACCAGCAAAACCTACAATCAAGCCGGCCTTTTCCACGCTGCGGGCAAACTCGGCGTTTTCCGACAGGAAGCCGTAGCCTAGCGGCCTGTCAGCATGTACGCCATGTTGCATGCAACGCAGCACCAACCCGGATGTACCAGCTGAGCACCATGCTCAACGGCAATCTTGATGATCTCATCGCCTGCAAGATAGGCTCCAACAGGTGTATACTGGCCGCGCTTGCCAATGACGTATGCCTCGTCGGCCTCTGCCGTCTCATTGTCAGCTTAACTCCTTGACACAATACATTGCACATGGGCTTCCGTACTCTGCCGATGCATGCTCAAGCGGTCCTCGTAGCTGAAGACGCGTCAGTCAAGCCATCCGAGCCGTCCATGCAGGCTCGGCACAGGTAGGAAGACGTGCCTGAAGACGGCTATGGTGTGCAGCGACAACTCGTGGGCCTAGAACAGCAACAACAAATCAGCCACAACCCAACAATACTAATTGCTAGACACTCACTGTGCGGAAAATCTATTGCGTGGTAGACATTATTAGCATTGGCGTCAAGGCTCGAGGCTGCGGACCCTTGTCTTTGGGCCAGAGGCGCACCCGGATAGCTACAGTTTCACATGTCAGCATCAGAAGAAGCAAATTTGCACATAGTCAATGCCATCACGAGGCACACTCACGAATTTCACCACGATTGGCGACTGCATTGCGGCAGGTAAACGCGACTAGTCAGCTCCCAATTCTTGTCGGCTGCGCCGTCCACAACATGGGCTGCTGCTCACCCAGTATCTTCTTGAGATGCATGATGCTCGAGTTTGCGCGAATGTGGTGAATTGACTTGGGCTCGTCCACATCCTCTTCGTCCTCAAAGACATCATTGAACGTGAGTGGCTGCTGGGGAGCCGACATGTTGCGCAAGCGACCTCGAGCCGTACGAGTATGCAGAATGGCGGGATCAAGGAGGAGAACCAAGGGCGGTTGCTATGATGCAGCTAGGATAAAAGACCAAGAGGAGAGTGGAGAGTGGAAGAAGAGGTAAAAGGTTAGAAACTGGAGGTGTTTTCTCCAGGGTGCTTCTTGTAGGGAGCTCGGTTGTAGTGGCTTGTCAACAAGTAGCGTATACGCCTAGGTAAAACCAACAGATCCGGTCCGAAACGAACCGGTCGCGGGGTTTGTTGCTGACGCTGACGGAAGAGACGATTTGGGCGTGTCGTTATCGGCAGTTCGGCCTTGGGGCTTGTTCCAGATACCGGCCAACAAGAGAGAACTCTGATTTGTTAGGCTTATCAGGGCAACGCGGGGCCAAGTATTGACCCTAGCAGTATAGAGTACTTGTTGGACGCGGCCCTATGGGGAAAAGGTTTTTTTTTTCTAAGACATGCCAACTACGAAACGCTTGCGTGTCCAGACGGAACGCCAGGGGGTTGGCAAGGGGAAGAAATTCTTGTTGATGAACAAGGGAGAGAGACACTCACTGGCAGTACAAAACTGCAAGAGGGTTGGTTGGTGAATCACCAATCGATATAGCAAGGGCAGCGGCTGCCATGGCAGCACAGATCGAGTATTGATCTATCAGTAGTACTAGTAGTATTCGCTACTATCATCAGACATTAAGTAGTAGTAGCAGTACTACTAGTAATTACTACTATAGTAGGTGGAATTGCCTACTGGGTACTGGTAGTAGTAGTAGCAGGTAGTTGTGTGTACCTAATCCACCCGCGGTTACTAAAACGCATCAGGATAAGGTTTCTTGCAGCCGCCCAATTTAGCAGTATCTAGCATATGGGCGCCTGATTGATAAGGCGTTAGCCTTGTTAACCTGCAACAGACAGTGCCCATTGGAGGCATGTTCAACTCTATCGGCCCGCATACACGACCTTCATGGTATTTACAAGGGAAATCTCCTCGACCACGGCAACACATTAACTAGCCCATGTTCGGCCCGGCACTGGCGACAAGCCCTTGGTCTCGATTTCCCCTGCCACCTGTTTCGCCCCTTACTATATTTGTTCTTTTGAGATGCTAGGAGCCGCCAGGTCCGACGTGAGCTGCTGCATCAAGCTTCCCTATCTGCAGCACTCATCAACAAGGAGGGAGAAGCCAGGAGAAAGTCTTGTTGTCCGGCTCCAATTTCCAGTTGTCACCATTGTCACCATCAAGGAGTCGTCGGACTATTTGTAGCAACAAGTTGAACCCTATTCAAAAAGAAGCCAAGCTACTTCTCCTTGGCGCTGGCAAAGTCTTAACGTTTGTCCCAGCCGCATACTGAAGTTTTTTAGATTTCAACAATCCAGACCACCCAAAAGCAAGGCTGGTACTGGATGGGTGTCTCCTGGGCTTGGTGCCCGGGTAAATAATAAATATCGGGCACGAGTTATCTCGGCATGCCAACACGTGCCCGGGTCCGAAAGGTACGCGAGCTAGTCTTTCAAGGCTTCGAGATGATTGTCCTCGGCCACGTTATAGTCCCGCCCCGTTGTCTATTTTTTGCTCGCCACATCCTTGACCTTGTCGGCCGTCTCCTGAACCTTGTTCTTGGCGGCATCAACGCCAGACTCGAGAGCCATCTTCTCCTTGCCGCCCCAGTTGTGATATGACAGATAGCGATAACCCTGAGTGAGCTGCGCACCCTCGTTGACAAAATGGCAGGCAAACAGCAGGTAATTTTTGGGCGTCACGGCAAGGGCGTAGCGCATAAAGGTGGCAGAATATATGCAGAGAGCAGCCGTCATCTGTCCAGAGATGCTGTGTATAGCGAAGCCACTGTGTGAGCATGGGACCGTGGCGGCTATCCTCAGCCACTGTGACTTACAGGTCAGGGCTCTTTTGCGTATCGAGAACGGCGGCAACAGGAATGCCAAAATTCGAAACGGGCCCCCAAAAGTCTATAGATATTTCGAGAGTCAGCCTCGCGCTGTGACGGAACGGAGCAGGCAGCATCAAGACGCACGCGTCGAACAGATATAGTTGAGCATGGGATTGGCCCTAATTTTGGCGTTGATGGCCTTGATCACGGACGCCATCTTGACCGCGTAAGAGGGGCGTTGGGGAGCTGTGATGGGTATCCGAGGAAAAACTAGGTCGTTGGCAAGGCTGCTGAAACGCTGCCGTGCGACGGCATCTGGGGCAAACTGGGCGACTGGATGGTCACGTGCACCTAGCAAGATGCTGGTGAACCACGCTAGTACTAGTAGTAGTAGTACTTAGTAGTAGTCAACCTGTGGGCAAGGCGTGAATGCCGAATACGAATGGTACGAGACTCTGCATCCATTTTTCTACAACTACTACTACTAGTAGTACTTTTTTGCCTCTACTTTGTTTTGCTTCGACTTCTTTTGCCTCTTGACTTTTTTACCTCATCTGTCCCTACTTTTTTTGCTTCAACTTCTTTTGCCTGCTCTGCCCAGCTCCTTGCCTCATACCAATTCGTTAGACTTTTTTTTTGGTTTTTTTTTTTTTGCCTTTTCAGATGGTACGATACTCTCCCTTTTGCCAATAATCGCACCGCTCATTCTTGGTGTCGTCAAGGTCAAAACCAAGACCATCTTGGCCAAAGGTAACAATCCTGGCTTCGCTGTCATAGACGGGCCATACCGGCGCTTCCCGCTGGTTGGGAGTGCCGTACATGGCAAAATTGGTAAAGTAAAACTGCATCTGCTCGGCCACGCTGGGAATGATTGTCTTCGTCTTCTTGCCGTGGAAAAAAGTATACGGGACATCTTGGGCATGCTGACCCGGCGGCACCTGGAAGCGATAGTTCCACGTCATGTTGCCAAAGGCAGTGGCTAGGTAGCGCGTGTTGCAGGTGAAGAAGGCCTCGGAAAAGAGAAACAGGGCTCGTGCTACATGGTTAGTGTAGTCAACCTGTGGCGGGATTGGGTATAGGTGGTTGAGCAAAAAATCAACATTCTCGAGAGGAATATTGGGCAGCACGTCGTCAAACTTGGCTCGCAACCCAGCCGGCGTTCTGACGCTCGGGGTGGTCCATATAAGGCCCTCGTTGGAGTTGTGTCCCATCATGAGCCCCAGACTGGAGTTGAACTGGCCCTTGAGCAGCAAGACGCCGGGCAGGTCGGTGACATAACCGCCGTCGACACTGGGCCCAAAGCTATATGTTGTTTCGGGAGAGTCGGCAACGACCTTGTTGTTGATTTTGAAGAGCGTTTTGGAGTTGAGCGAGGCAAGCTCGGCTCCGTTGCGGATATCGCGCTTTGCGATTTCGCTAGCCGTCTGGAGCGTGCGTGCCCAAGTGGCCTCGAGATCAAGCACCGTCTGCCAGCCAGGGCTCTGAAGAAGGGCTCTTTGAAAGGGCAAATTGTTGTTGCCGCCATTGCCCGTGATGTGGTGCATGATGCTACCACCGCCGGCCGACTCGCCAAACACGGTTATCTGGTCGGGGTCGCCGCCAAAGAGATGAATATATTTCTTGACCCTAGACTAGCAATCAGCCGCCGAGTCGAGCATTGCGTCCTTTTTTTTTTGGGCGTCTTGCACACCATTCAAGGGCCAATAACTGGTCTTGCAGGGCAACGTTGGGGAAAATGGCATCATCACCGGGCACGTTGAGCCAGCCATACATGCCCAGTCGGTAGTTCATGGCCACATAGATGATGCCAGGACCACCCATCTCGAATGATTTAGCAATCAGGCCAGACGGATTGAACGTCTTCTCGTCCTTTTGCCCTGAACCCAGGTCAGCTCGATGCCACTTTCTGCCACCGGCTCATTCTACTCACCAAACACGTATGCGCCACCATAGATCCAAACCATGACGGGAGCTATTGTGTGTTTACCGTCAGCCGACGCTGCCATGCGAAATGGAAGCCACCAAATGGGCTAACCTCCTTTAGCCCCCGTGCTATCACGGCGCGCCACGTTTTGAGGCTCAAAGAGAATCCTCGGTACAACTACATCAAGAAAAAGACAGTCCTCGTTTTGTTTGCGGTTGCCCTCGAAGATTTTGCGCACCAAGTAGGGAGGCAATCCTCTTTTCTTGCATTCTACCACCAGCTGCCACTCGGGAGCCGCCTGCATGCAATGGTAACCAAAAGAGCCATCATTGATGGTGCGATTGACTGCCTGGACCGGCACCGACGGCTTGAAGCGGTACTGGTGCAGCGGCGGCTCGGCGAAGCGAATGTTCTTGAATGTGTACAGGTCATCGTCTTCCTGATGAAAGAGAGGCGTCAGTTGAAGCCTTGTTGACCCTCGTGACAAACAAAGGCCTCACATGATATCGTGCTTGATGGACAGCGTATCCCAGATCAACAATTGGCGGCTCCTCATCCTTATCCAGCGCTAGCCGAGCAGACGCAGTTGCCACCAAGGCAGCAGCGATACACAGTCTTCTACCCAGCATGGCGGCTTTGGTACTTTTTCAGACAAATTTGTGTTCTCTGATGCTGATGGTATCGGGCAAAGGGATTCAACAAGAAGAATAAACAGGCAGTGTCCACTTTGTATTTTAAACTGCGTCGCCTCGGCTGAAAGAGCTCGATGTGTATACTGACCGAATGCAGCCACCAACAGCTCTGGCATGCCAGCCGTAGCTGCCATTTACATACAATTATCCAATTCTTGGAGACGCTTTGATGTCGACACATAATTATCTGTACCAAAGGGAAAAGAAGGACAGTTCCACGCTCGGATCGATGCGTGTCGCTGCTGTGTCTTTGGAAAGAGTCTGCCATGTTTTATTTATTTGGTTTGATTCTCGTGGCGGGACTAGCAGCGTCCAGAGCAGAAACGACAGGAAGCGACATGCTTCTCGACTGCAGCGCCGGAATAGGTTTTGTAAAGCCAAGGTTTTTGAGCCACGAGTCTCAGCTAACAAGGAAATCCAAAACAAACCAAAAATCCAAACCCCTCTTCCCTCTTTCCCCCCCCCCCCCCCCCCCCCCCCCCCCCCCCCCCCCCCCCCACCCCCCCCCCCCCCCCCCCCCCCCCCCCCCCCCACCCCCCCCCTCCCCCCCCCCCCCCCCCCCCCCCCCCCCCCCCCCCCCCCCCCCCCCCCCCCCCCCCCCCCCCCCCCCCCCCCCCCCCCAAGAGAAAAGGAAAAGAAAAAGACAAATGTGGCTCGAAGCCGATTTAAGCTTCCAGAGTTGATTGAAAAGGCCAGCTGTCTTGCAGTTAAGACTACATGATTAATGCCGAGCATCTATCTAGCCTTGTTGCAGCAAGCGTCACACTGGGATGGCAATGACTGCAATGCTTCTCGCGTGTCGTTACAAATCGGGAGTTGTAAAGCCAGGGCCCTTGGGCCATTTGCCGACGGCGGCGGGATCTCCTCCGATTCGGACAAAAACACCGACGGCGGGAATACCACCGTCGAGGACAAAGAATTGATACCAGCCAGGAGGACAAATATACTTTCCAGGTGGGGCAGTAACGCTGCACGAGGTACCAGAACACGAGACTGCAGGGAAAATGGAGCGAGCTCCCATGGAATTGCCATGGGTGCTAGAGACGGATCCAAGCAGGGATACTGAAATGGGGCCATTGACAGGCAGGCTGCCGAGAGAAAAGGACACCTGCTGGGCGTATTGCCAGTCGGTCTGGTTGGCAAGGCTAAAGGTTGGGCGGGGCTTGCCGGCGAGGAGGTAGGGGGGAGTAAAGGTCTCGACGCGATACTCTTGGGGGTTGACGCCATCCTGAGGATCGGAGCCGGAGACGAGGACGCGGCCATCAAGCAGGGTGATGGCCTCGGAGTGGTACATGCGGGCAACGGTGGTGTTGGCCATGACGGTGAAGCGACTGCCGAGGGGCTTGGCGGGGTTGTAGAGCAGGGCATTGAGGTTTGGGCCGGAGCCGAGGCCAAAGCCGGCAACTCCATGAGTGGCTCCATTGAGCAGCAGATAGGTGCCGTCGGGCAGGGGCGCAATGCAGGGCATGACGCGGGGCGAGGGCATGCGCTCAATGGCCCAGCGGGGATTGGGGGCATCGGGGGAGATGGAGACGCAGTTGTCGAGGGCATTGGCGGGCCCCTCGTTGGAGCCGCCGCAGATCAAGACGGCCAGAGGGTCCGAGTAGGGGGCGCGCTGGGGCAGCAGGACGGCGGCGCCCTCAAGGGGATAGGTGCGTCCGGCGCGGGCATCGTTGACGGCGCCAGGGACGGGGGGCAGCAGGCGAAGGGTGGAGAAGTCGACGTCGCTGAGGACGCGAGCCTCGTTCCAGTAGACGGCCAGGATGCCGCCCGAGGGCAAGACACAGACAAAGGGATAGAGGTTGTTGGGGTCGGTGCGCTCCAGCCAGTCCATGTAGAGGGCGCGCGAGGCGGGAGGAGGCGGCAGCAGCTCGAGGGTGGGCACGGGGGCGCCGTTGGAGCCTTGCTCGCCGCCAATGACGAGGATGGAGCCATTGGCCATGACCATGGTGGAGGGGTACCAGCGGCCGTTTTTGAGGCGCAGCACGTCGACGTTTTCCTGCCAGTCGCCGCCGGGGGTGTAGAGGCGCACGCCGTAGGTGGAGTCGCCCGACCAGCCGCCCACCATGAGCTGGCGGCCGGCGCGGTCGGGCAGGGTGGCGCCGGCAGCACAGAAGACGTCCGTCTTGACGTGCATCTCGCGCCAGGCAGCCGAGGCGTTGGCGACGAGGGCCAGGTCGAGCTCGTAGGCGCCCGTCGAGTTGGGAGGGCCGGTGCCCCATTTCTCGACAAAGGTCACCTTGCCGGCAACAGTCTGCGACGTCATGAGAGGGATGCAGACGCCGCCCAGGAGCAAGTCGTAGGAGCCGGCCTGGGGCGAGGCGGGCGCGGCAAAGGTCCACGAGTAGAGGGGCGGGCCGCGCCACAGATACGTCGTCAGCCGGCTGCCGCCGCCGCACAGGGCCGAGGCGTTGCCGGCGCAGGCAATGTTGCACTGGCTGTCGTCGACGACGCGCGCGCCAGCCGTGTCCATGTTTGCTGCATCGCCGCAGTAGCACTCGCGCCCGTACTCGAGCCCGGCCGCCATGTAGCCGTACTCGGCGCACCGCTGCAGGCACCAGGCCGGCGTCAGCGCGTCCGAGAAGCTCTGCCAGAAAAAGGTGCGCTTCTGCCGCACATTGTCCTCGACGCAGCCGTAGTAGCTCCAGTTGCCCACGCGCGCCACCACACGCGGCGCCTCCACCACAACCGGCTCGCCCAGCGACACAATCGTCATGCGTCCGCCCCCGCCGCACATCTGCTTGCTGTCGCCGCTGCACGCCGTGTCGCACTCGCTCGCCGCCTTGGCCCGCACCCCGCCATTGATGATTTGCTTGCCACAGAAGCACTGAGAGTGGTATTCCGCTCCCGCCACGCTGAAGCCGAGCCCGGCACACCTCGACGCGCACGACGCCACCGTCATGTTGCTGTCGTCGCCCAGCTGCTGGCCCAGGATCCGCCCATTGACCCCGTCCACCCAGCAGCCGTACCATGCCCATCCCGACGGCAAGTCTGCCCCCGTCCCCAGCGCCCCGCTGCTGTCGCCCGCCACTCCCTGCTTTGCCCGCTTTGCCCGCTCCTCAATCTCCCCCGTCTCCCCCGTATGCGAATACAGAGACAGCCGTCCGGCCCCGCCGCAGTACTCGGAGCTGTTGCCCCGGCACCTCATGTCGCACCCGCTGTCGTCTGCCGCTGCTCCCTGTCCCAAGCCTTGGCCGCAATCTGTCCGCCATGTCAAGTCCATGCACACACATGAGCTGCTCGCGCCAACTTACAGCACTCGCCCCCATACTCGACGCCTGCCAGTCCATATCCCTCGGCGCCGCATGCTGACAGACATTTGCCCACCGTCATGTCCTCTCCAGCCACCGTCGTCACCCCGTGCACCAGAGCACGTCCCTCGGCTCCCTCGCTGCCACTCCACACATGAGCGTCTTGGCCCTCATCACTCACGGCTGTCTCCAAACTCACGAGTGGCATCCCATCCACTTCCACCCATCCACACCGGGGTTCTCCACAGGCACGGCAATGTCGCTTGTCCGATAAAGGCTCAGTCTGTTGAGCCCACCGCACTTCTGCGCCGCGTCGCCGCCGCATGGCAAATCACACTTGCCCTGGCTCGTGTCCTCGACGGCACCCCTGGCCAGCTGAGCACCGCAGAAGCATTCAGTGCTATACTCGGTGCCGGCATAAGGGTAGCCCTTTTCCAAACAGAAAGCCATGCATTTCTCGTTGGTCAATTCCGCGTCGGACAGCAAAGGCCCATTGAGCGACCGGCCCACGTCTCTGTCTCCTGGTCAGTCCTGTACCCGCGCCTCGACGCCAATCCATTGTCTCAATTACACATGACAGCCCTCAAAGACCCAGCCGTTTGCAAGCTTGGGCAGACGCACAGAGGCAGCACTGCACAAGCCTAAACATGATGAAGAGCAAAGGAGCAGCGACGACAGCTTCATGGCTACTGGCGACGAGGCATCAGGCGAATAAACGAGAGCCCAGGACAAGGGGCCGAGAGCACGAGACAAAGGCCCCTTTTAAAAGCCGCCCAAGATGCCCCCAGGAAACCAAGTGCTCAAGGCGTCAGGTGGGCTAGCCGTTCTAGACGAGCCCTTGGAAAAAGGAAGTCGGCTGTTAGCCAGGGTAACACCGCTCGTATGCCACGCTGCCTGTCCACATGGCCAAAGGTGACAGGCATGCCCTGAATGCAACACAAGTTCCCGGACGAGCAGTGTGGCTTGGCAAAGCCAATGCGACATTGCCATTACAGCCCACTGGCACTGGGCGCACAGTCGCGAGATTAATGGTACGAGAGCAGTCAGGCCTCAGGGCTTGCCATTGGCAGCCGCGGGCCGTGCCGGCTTCCAGTCCCTGCAGGAGCGCACAGTAAGGCGTCGATAGCGTCAGAAGCATGCATGTGCAGACGGGGAGTAATAAGCCAGCAAGAAAGGACTGCTAGTAGACAAGACAAGAATAGAATAGCCGAGACGTGTGAGCTGACGCTTCCCCTTTTGACTCACCACCACACCCACGCCCCAAAACCAGTCACGGCACAGTCACGGTACAACTAACGGTAGCGTCACCGGCGCGTCACGTGCTCCTACCCTGCAACCTGACGACTTGCCTTGGCTTGCCAAGTTGCTCACTGGCACCTTGCACATTTTCCACCATCTGAGCCTCTTGGCCCTCTTCTTGGCCCTCTTGGACGCCGCTGTGGATTCCGCCTCGCACTGCGTCTGCGTCTGCGTCTGCTTCTGCTTCTGCGTCTGCTTCTCCTGCCTCTCCTGCTCGGCTCCCCTCACCAAGGCCCCCCGACTTGCTGCTTTTTTGCAGCACCCGCCATGTCTGGCGCCCAAAGCCCTCAGCCAGGCAACACGGGCCAGGCTCGCGCTCCAAACACTGGCCAGACTGCGTCCCGCAACGGCCGCCGTAGACGTCGTGGCGGCCGAGGCGCTGCACCTACCATTGAGGGCGCTGCAGCTGCCGTGGTAGACTCGACGCCTCCAGCTCCCTCGGCATCAAGACAGCCAGATGGCTCGCTCGCAGCTCCTCCAAATGAGCAGCGAAGCCGAGGCCGTAGACAGCGCTTTGCCCGCCGCCATGGCCCCGAGGTGCCGGCGCGACGCTTTGGAAGCCACTTGAACGCGGAGCCTGTAGCTCGCCCCGTGATACGGGCGGATGCTCCCGAGTTTGTGCCCGGCCAAGCTGCTCAACAGCCACGGCAAGTTGCTTGACGGGTGGCGGCCAGTGCATGGCTGACTGGTCTGATTGTAGCCGAGCATCGCATGTCAAGGCGTCCAAGTCTACAGCCGCCCATCTCGGCACCAGGATCCACCAGGACATCAGCAGCCTCAACTACGAGTGCACCATCTGCACCGACGACGTGGTGCGAAGCTCTCGCGTGTGGTCGTGTAGCATCTGCTGGACCGTGGTGCATCTCGCCTGCGCCAAGCAGTGGCACATGAACCAAATGAAGCAGCATCAAGCCCCGGAGCCGGCCCCATCATGGCGCTGTCCAGGCTGCAACTCCAAGCTGCATGAGCACCCGGCCTCGTACCACTGCTGGTGCGGCAAAGAGGCCAACCCTTTGCCCGCCTCGACGGCGCTGCCTCCTCACTCTTGCGGCCAGACGTGCTCCAAGCCACGAGCAACCTGTCCCCACCCCTGTCCTCTGCAATGCCATGCCGGTCCCTGTCCCCCGTGCCAGCTGCTTGGGCCTAGCCAGCCGTGCTTCTGCGGCAAGCAGACGTGCCAGAAGCTGTGCAGAGAGACCGACTACGACAACGGATGGAGTTGCGACGCCCTTTGCGCCGATTTGCTGCCCTGTGGCCAGCACTCGTGCCAGCAGCCATGCCATTCCGGTCTTTGCGGAGACTGTCCCGTCCAAGTCGATTCTCGCTGCTACTGCGGTCTGGTGCGTCGAGACATTGTCTGCTCGCTGAGGCAAGAGCCGCTGCAGTCTTATAGCGTCGACGACGCAGCCTTGTTTGAGGGCACCTTTAGCTGCCAGACACCCTGCCAGAGGCTGTTTGACTGCCGCCTCCACAAATGCTCCAAGACTTGCCATGCGCAGGACAAGTCGCCTTTGCACTGCTTGTTTGCCCCAGATGCAGTGACGCACTGTCCCTGCGGCAAGACGGGCCTCGGCTCCCTTGTCGACAGCCCCAGGCAATCCTGCCTCGACCATGTCCCGCATTGCCAAGAGCCCTGTCACAAAGCTCTGCCCTGTGGACACTTGTGCCAAGCAAAGTGCCATGGCGGCGACTGTGGCCCTTGCGACGAGCAGGTGCAGGTGCCGTGCCGATGTGGCAGAAGCAGCACCCCATCGCTGTGCCACCAGGGCACCGTGGAGAGCCCGCTTTGCATGAGAACTTGTCAGGCCAGCCTCAGCTGTGGCCGCCACAAGTGTGGCCAACACTGCTGTCCTGCCGAGCGAAAGGACCTCGAGCGCCGAGGGGCCAAGAGGAAGAATAGGCCAGGCGCTGACGCCAACTCGGTCGAGCCTGAGCACATCTGCATCAGGACCTGCGGCAAGCCCCTCAAGTGCGGAAGCCACGATTGCCAGGCCTTGTGCCATCGCGGCCCTTGTCCCAGCTGTCCAGAGGCCATTTTCCAGGACATTAGCTGCCACTGTGGCCGAACAGTCCTCCAGCCTCCTCAGCCCTGCGGCACACGCCCGCCCGAGTGCCGATTTAGCTGCCTGAAGCAGCCCGCCTGCGGTCATCCCCCGGTGGACCACAGCTGCCATTCTGAAGATGTAGCCTGTCCCAAGTGTCCCTTTCTTGTTGATCGATGGTGTGCCTGTGGAAAGGAAAAGCTGCGCAGCCAGCCGTGCCACTTGCGAGAGGCCTACTGCGGCCGGCCCTGTGGCAAGAAGCTCAAGTGCCGGTCAGTCTCTTTCGTCTTGTCCATGGTGGCCGACATTGTGATGCTGACACGGCCTGCTAGACTCCATGTGTGCAGGAAGCTTTGCCATGGACCCGATGAATGCCAAGACGCCGGCGCCTCGGGCGAGGCATGCAGCCAGGTCTGCGGCAAGACCAAGCTCTTTTGCGAGCATGCGTGCCAGCTTGTCTGCCACGGACCGACTCGTCAGTCGTGCCCACGCTGCCTCCAGCTCATGCCCTGGCTGACTTTTGCTGCAGCGTGTAACGAGTCTGCCACGTGCTTCGCCAAGACCACCACCAAGTGTCCCTGCGGGCATCGACAGGTGCAAACCAAGTGTTTGGCCAGTAGCTCGAATCCCGAGCCCCTCAAGCCCGACGTCAAATGCGACGACGAGTGTCTACGCATGGATCGCAACAGGCGCCTCGCAGCGGCCCTCAATATCAATCCGGCTTCTCACACGGACAATCATGTTCCTTACTCGGACTTGACACTCCGCCTCTTCAAGGAAAATCTTGCCTGGGCAGAGTCACAGGAGCGCGAGTTTCGAGTCTTTGCCCAAAGCGTCAAGGAGGTGAGGATCCGGTTCAAGCCCATGGTTTCAGCCTACCGCCAGTTCATACATGCCTTGGCCGACGACTATGGGCTAGAGAGCCAGAGCGAGGATGCCGAGCCTCAGCGCTACGTTGTCATTTACAAGGCATCCCGTTTTGTGTCGGCACCAAGCAAGACGCTGTCTCATTGCCTCAAGATTCGCGACTTGCAGGCTGCTGAAGCAGCTGCCACGGCCGCAACTTTGAGGTCCAAGAGTCCAGTGGCCGAGCACCAGCCTTTTAACGGCCTACTTCTCACCTCACCGCGCTTTGGACTTACCGCGGACGAGGTCAGCGCGGTACTGCACGACGACCTGGCATCGCAGTCGTCGATGAAATTTGTTGTTAGCTTTTTGCCGACAGAAGAGGTACTTTTACGAGCTGTTGTGCAGTATTCGGCGCTCGTCTCTCCTGCCGCCGTGCAAGACAGTCTTGGCCGCCTCAAGACTCGGCTGGCAAAGACGCTGGAGCGTAGTGCCATTGCAGGAAATGTTATAATGTGCCGTACCGACTCGGACGAACACGTCTTACAGCGGGAGAATATTGCAACTAAAAATGGGCTTGGATGGAACGCTGTAGCAGGCCGATGCGCGGCAAAGCCCGACGTGGCTACACAAGGCACTTTGACCAGTGCCAGGGGCGGCCCTGGGCGCTTACTGCTCGGACTGAAGAAGAAGAATCCGCAACAGCAGCAGCAGCAGCAGCAGCAGACGCCTGCGGCTCGAGGGGCGGCGTCCTGGGCTGCCTTGGGCGACGATGTGGAGTGCTAAGAGCCTGGGCAAACGAGTCCAAGTAGGTGCTTCACGAATGAGCAAGGCCAAGCTCGCAAGGGGTGAGAAGCGGATGCCCGTTTTCGATTACCGTCTATCTGCTATTACGACACAAGCCTCTGCATATTCGGCCCCTTGTACCCCCGTGGTGCCTGCGAATAGCAATGGCCACAACCCCTCGTCCCTCGTCTGCTATGCTGTGCACCCAACGCCAAACACGGCAGCCGACGGCAATGTGGCGGCCTTTTATTTTTCTGGTTTTTCTTGTTTTTATTATTTTTTTAAAAGAAATAAATGTCGGGCCTTGTCGCGCTTGTCAAGCAAGACGTGTTGACCATGACGGATACACCCAGGCATTACCGGACCAGAAGCAGCATCACTCTGCCTTGTGCTCATGTGACGGCGCCTCTTAGGTGTGCACAAGGCTGTGAGGGTGTAGCAACAGTGTCACGCGTCTTACGTTTGCCTTGTTGATTAATTTCCCTGTCTCGCGAGGGAGCTTGGCATAGACGACTTGGGTGTCGCATCTGCCTTGGCCGCTGTGACGCCGTAGCAGCTCATGACTTGGAAGGGGTTCAAGGTGCAACCATGGGCACAAGACCAGAGAGAAATTGGCGGGAAAAGGGAAAGAAAAAAGAAACAACTTGACAATATCTACATTGCACCTCGCTATAGAGGTATGGGTATCAGATAGGTGACAACTGGTAAGAGAAGGTGTGGGCTCGCTCAAGGAGCCCTGGGGGCGATATATACTTGTTTACTGCGTGCCTGTAAGAGCGCGTTGCGGCGGTCACTAGAGAGGCGTCTTTTCATTGGCCGTGGGGCCAGTGACTTGGGCGACAAAGTCGGCAATGGCCTCAAAGTAGCCTTCTTCGAGAACGCTCGAGTTGTGGTCACCGCTGGGCAGGGGCTTCCAAGTCTTGCTGGGGGCATTGCATAGGTGGTACAATTGGCGCATGTGATCGGGGCTGCAAAGAGAAAAAGGTCGGGTCAGCGACTCGAGGGAGCTGTGCACGGCAAACAGAAGGATAAGGATGGGGCGTCAGAGGGTTGAGAGATGAATCAAAATCAAGGACGCAAAGTGAGTCTCATATTTTGTGGGTGACTTTTTGTCATCATGCAGCCGAGGAGGGCAGGGATTGCGAGGCAAGCAAACTTACGGGACAATCTCGTCGTGCAGGCCGCTGATGAAGAGAACAGGCACCTTGTCAATGGTGGGCAGGATGGACTCGCTGGGCCAAACCTGGTGGCACAGCAGCGTCAGGTACTTTGCGGGAGGGATGACTGAGGGAATAAGCTTGCGCATTGACAAGAAGGTGTTTTCAAGCACCAGGCCGGCAATGTCACCCTGGTGCTGGTTTCTGGCGACGAGCTTGATGCCAACAGCGCCGCCCAGGCTCTGGCCATAGACAAGGAGGCGGTGATTACGCGTCTCTGCGCGCTGACGGAGATAGTCAAGGCCAGTCTGGGCATCAATCATGAGGCCCGTCTCGTCAGGCTCGCCCGTCGAGGTGCCGTAGCCCCTGTACTCCAGCATCAAGACATTGCAGCCAACAAGGTTGATGATTGCTTTGGCAATGGGCAGCCTATGGCCAATGTTTCCGGCATTGCCGTGGAACATGAGGAGGGTAATGTCAGAGTTGTGGCCGCCACGGGGGCCGCGGATATAAAAGGCACATAGCTTCTGGCCATCGTGGGTGGGTATGACAAGCTCTTCAAAGTCGTGGATTCCAAACTGCGAGGGGTGTGGAAGATGGGTGCGCGAGTCGGGAGGCATGTGCGAAGGGTAAATCAGGGCTCTGTAGAAGATGAGGAGCGTGCCTCGTTTTAGCCAACAAGGGAGAGTGGGGGAAGGGGGGCGGCGGGAGCCCAAAAAAAAAAAACAAAAAAAAAAGGGGAGGCGAGGGGGCCACAGACTTTTGCTTGAAGTAGAGCAGCGACGTGAGGGCGGCGGCGAGGCCCTAGGCAAAGACATTAGCCGGGGGCCTCAGCAGAGGGTGGATTGAAGCCTACGGTGGAGGCCAGGGCTGGCAGACGCATGTGTGAGGCGGCCGACGAGACAAAGGCAACAGTCTGGCCCAGAAAGCTACTGAGCGATGGTGGCGACGAGTGCGCAGGGTCGGACATGGCGGCAGCTTGAGTCGCGTCCAAGGTTGTGGTGTGATGGGAAGCGTCGAGTGGGCAATGGCTGGCCAAAATCAGTACACGGCGTCGTCTATTGCCATGGTGTTCTTTTTTTTTTTTCCCTCGCGCCCGCACAAAGCGCCCCTGGGCCTAGGCTCGAGGGCTGCAGCTCTGCTTACCCTGAACCCTCATTGGCTCTAGCCCTGTTGGGAGCCGGGCAACCAAAATGCGGCGCAAAACAGAGCATTTCCCTCCCTCCAATATGTCTCGATTCATCCTATTAATATGGCCGGCGCAGCCATGCAGCAGCGCATTTGACGCCAGAGCTTCATCAACACACGGCGGCTAGAGTGCATGCTCCATCGGACCCTCGACCCAGAGCAGCGGCCGTCAGCATGGTGTCGTTTTCGTGTGAGGTATGCCATCTCGACACGACTGCAAATCTAGACATGCCCTCTCTCTCTCCTTCTCTCTCATTCTCTCTCATTCTCTCTCTCACTCTCTCTCACACACGCACACGCCTACTGCATACACATACACACACATGCACACACATACACACACACACACACACAATATGCACCACCCACGCCCCCTCCCTTCTAGCGACAAGGCCCTGCTGACACCGTCATGTCCCGTCCTGCTGCCGCCGATCCCCTGACCTGCCATTGCCCCTTATTGCCTTCCCTTGAATGCTCGTCGTCTATTTTAGTGCCCACCCTCCGCCCGACGCGTCACCCCGCGCCGCATTCATTCGTCTCTTGTATAAATTGACTCAATTTCCAACAGGCCTGCGGCGACGTTTTGGTCAAGAAGAAGCTTGATGCGCACCGCACCCGCTGCCACGGAGCTTCCTTTACCTGTATCGATTGCATGGTCCACTTTCCAGGCTTGCAATACCGATCCCACACTGTACGTCTGCCCCCCACGCCTCCTTGGGCCCGTCCTTTATCCTCTGACACTTTGCTCAGTCTTGCATCAGCGAGGCCCAAAAGTACCAGGGCGCTCTTTACAAGGACAAGACTAAGGCCGCGCCGCAGCAGCCTCCCAAGCGCCACAGCATGGCTCAGCAGCCCTATGTTGAAGATGTCATTGAGGATGATTTGTGGACTGGAGACGAGCCGACGCCGGCGGAGCTTCCACCAGAGGCGCCCACGCCTCCCGACGGCCAGCAGCCCCAAGTAAACGTGTTTGATTTTCTCGTTGCATCTGGCCAAACTCCAAACTCTTCTACTCTAAACTTGCCGCACCAAGTTCCAAAGGGCGACTCTGGCGATGCAACGACGCTGCTCAAGAATGATTACGACGTTGAAAAATACCTGGATGCCTCCTCTCTCATGGATGCCGACACGAAGCCCTTTGCCGATTACGGCAATAATGCTCTACCTGCTTCTGCCTATGTCACGCCTCTTCCAAAGAGCGAGCGGCGAAAGGCAAAGGACAGCGAAATGCGAAAGGATAAGAAGCGCAAGCGCTTGCATCTTGATGTTCCTGGCGATCAAGTCATGACGGATGCTCCTCCAATTCTCCATTCCAATCTGACTGGTGGCCTCAAAGGGCTGATGCGCCCCGCTCTACCCCCATCTCCAGAGTACTCTGGCGTTGACGTGGCTTATAATTCGCCAGCCAGCCCACCAAAGAAGTCCAAGCACTCAAAGCGTGCCAAGCATGGCCAAGTGGGAGGCAGCATCCTTGACATGTTTACCGGCGCATCCAAGACAAAGTCGGACAAGAAGAAGAAGAAGAAGAAGTCGTCGTCGTCGTCGTCGTCTTCCAAGAAGCACTCGCGACGGCACCACGAGCAAAAGGAAGACAAGCTCATTGAGTTTGGCCCTCCAGCCACCGAGGCCAAGGGCAACAATGCAGACGGGCAAATCATTGTCTACAAGCCGCGGGCCGACGCCTTTCTCAGCTTCGTGACAAAGGGACCCGAGAGCGAGCGCGGGTGCAGTATGAACAAGGCACTCAAGCGCTACCACCGCGAGCGGCAGGCGGCCGACGGGGGCACAGCCAAGACCAAGGAGGAAAAGGAGCTGTGGAAAGATTTGCGGCTGCGTCGCAACGACCGGGGCGAAATTGTCCTGTTTGCCCTCTGAGTTGTGGCTGTGACCCAGGGTGTCTTGTGATTTGAGGCATGCCATGCCGGACCTGGTACAGAGGGCTGAAGTAGAGGGGTGGGGTGGGGAGAGGAGCACGGAAGCCTGACAATTGCTGGGGACATGGTTTCAGGGCCTGTCGCAAGACTGGACCGTCGGCCGGTCTCGATTTGGCGCGTCTTTGCACCTGTTGGTGGGACGACATGGCAGGCAGGCAGCAATTGGGCAACGGCGCCATGGATTGTCGGGAGGAGGGTGACAGCAATGCGACGGATGACGGCATGGCGTGGCACTGGGTCGAATCAAAACTTTTGTTGTTCTGCACGCATTGCACGCCAGTAGGCAGCACAATTGGGCGCCAAACATGATTGGGGTGTGCATAGCCATGTCTAAGTTTAATCCACAGCAAGGCGACTAGAGAGTTGTGATGGCTTCACATGGCCACACTTGCATGACGGACGAGTCGGTCGCCCCTAATATATGTATGTAGTAGTAGGTATGTATGCACAATACATATACTACTAGTAGTAGTATGTGCACGTCATCATGGCAGGAACTAGAGGGTGCGCAGTGGGATTATGTGTTGCACCATGGCGTCGCCGCGGCACAGGGGGCACTCGGGCTTCTCGCGCACCCAGTCACAAATGCACTGCCAGCAAAAGACATGGCCACACTGGGTGGCGGCGGGGTCCTTGAGCTCCTCGAGGCAGAGGGTGCACTTCCTCTGTTGCAGTCCCTTGATGTAGGCCATGACGCCATGGCCGCCAGCCAGGTCAAATCGGGGACTGGGGGCCAGGGGCGTGTGTGTGGTGGCGGCGAGATCGACGCTGCTTGCCTGGGGCCCGCGAGTGCCCAGTTCTGTGAGAAGCAAATCGCTATTTGCCGAGTACGAGTTTGCGTGGTCGAGGGAGACGTCGACCGTGGTGGACTGGAAGGCGGTGCGCTCGCGAGGCGGCGCAAGCGACCATGGGGGCCGGGCTACAAGAGAGCGCACGTGTAGATAGGCCTGGAGGGAGAGCTGGATGACGAGGAGGACGCCGAGCAGCTCGTAGCCGGCACGGTCGGGAGAGTCGGGAAGAGTGCGGGTGAGGACATATCGAAGGGAGAGGAGGCGCTTGGAGAGCTCGTAGTAGGTGCCGGAAAAGTAAAAGAGGGCCAGAGTGACGGCCTGGAGCGAGGCGGGCGACGTTAGGAGGGCGAGGTGATGGTCGAGGTAGCGCAGAATGCGCGCCTCGAGACAAGCTGTCGGCTTGGAGGTGCGGGCCAGACGGGCCAGGCCACGGTCAATCATGGCGCGAATGCGGGAGCGAAGCAAGGGCAGAGCGCGGCTGGCAAAATAGGGCACAATGACGGCCAAGGCCAGGTAGGCTGCGCGACATGCCATCGAGGGCAGGCGGGCCGGGCCATGGCGGGTGCAGACCTGCACCAAGTCGCAGTACTCTTCGCCGAGGGTGCGGTTGCCTGGGAGGGTGGTGAGGCCAAGGTAGACGAGGGCGGCGAGGGAGCGCAGCTCGGGGCTCAGAGCATGGGCGGTGCGGGCGCCGGCCAGACGGCGGACCAGGTCGGCAAACGAGTTGGCGAGATGGCCCGAGAAGAAGGCATCCTTTTGATGGGCTCGAACAATATCAGGGGCCAGCGCAAAGGGGAAAGGGCTGGAGGCGGCCATGATGTAGGAGGAGGAGGAGGGAGGTGTGTTGCTGCATGGTGGTGAAGAAGGCGACGGTGCAGAGCGGGAGCGAGCCATGCCATTTACTGCTGCTATCTCGAGGTAGTAGGAATGATTTACGTTCAAGGTACCGGCTACATTGCGCTGCCGGTAGACACTATTGGCGGTACTACTAGTAGTAGGTGCTAAAATTGGGATACATGGCCTGTAGTGGTAGCAGCAGTGCTAGTAGTCGTGGTAAGGCACATGGTAGCAGTACAGCTGCTGGTAGCGGGCTGGTGCCGAGGTAGTCAAGTGGCACTGTGGCCAATCATGTGCCTCTGAGAGACTGGATGCAGGGCGCTCGGCCAAAAGTGGGAACAAGGAATCCAAGGGAAACGACAACAAGGACATGGATAGATTGACAGTGTAGGCGGCACTGTGCCAGGGCAAGCTCCTTTTTGTGCTGCAGGTCTGGGTGCTTGCAAGACGACTACATTACCTGCTCGATTGGCGAAAAGCAAGGCCATGGACGGCGACGCAGCGGTTGAGCCTCAGCTCGACTCGTTCAGCCTGGCGTTTCCGCTGCCCTACCGGGTGGGCTTTATTGTCACTTTGGGTTTGTGCAAAGAAGGAGAAGAGGAAGAAGAAGAGGAAGAGGAAGAAGCAAGGGCAGTACTGACTTGTGCTCGATTCTAGGCGTCTGGGGCTGGGGCCTCAACCTGCACTACCTCGGACTGGCCAAGATTGACGTTGCAGGCCTGATAGGATACGCGGGTCGCTCCTCGCAGCAGCAGGGCGGCGCTCAGGCATCGACTTACCGGCTGGCGAGTCTGCTGTCGGGCCTGCTGGGCGTGTCGCTGACGCTGTTTTGGCTGGCGACGTGGCGCGTCCCCCAGCGCGTCGTGGCGTACGACTGGCTGCCCGTGACATATCTGGCAGCCGTGGTGGCGACCATGTTGGTGCCTCTGCGCAGCCTGCCGAGCCGGGGACGACAATGCTTCCTGGCGACGCTGCGGCGCATCGGGCTGGGCGGCATAGCGGAAGCGCCCGAGGCGCGGTTCAGAGACATACTGTTGGCCGACGTGCTCACGTCGTACGCCAAGGTGTGCGGCGACGTCTTTGTTGCGCTGTGCATGTTTGTGAGGCCCGGCAGCTCGGCGACGCAGCGCCCCGACCGCAACTGTGGCGGCAGGATTGTGGTGCCGCTGCTCATGGGCCTGCCCAGCCTGATGCGCCTCCGCCAGTGCCTGACAGACTATGTTCGCGTGCGCCGCGCCCCTCGCAACGCGTCGACGGGCTGGGGCGGCCAGCACCTGGCCAATGCGCTCAAGTACTCGACGGCCTTTCCCGTCATCCTGTCGAGCTCCCTGCAGAGAAATCTCGAGAGCCCCGAGGCCAAGGCTGCCTGGTACCGCGCCTGGCTGGTGGCGGTTGTGGTCAACTCGCTCTACTCCTTCTACTGGGACGTGACCATGGACTGGAGTCTGACGCTGCTGGCCTCGAAGCGCCTGCGCAACGCGCCCCAGCACGCCTGGGGCCTCCGCCAGCCTCTGCTCTTCAGCCCCTTGTCCCTCTACTACACTGCCGTTGTGGTGGACCTGGCCCTGCGCTGCACCTGGTCCATGAAGCTCAGCCCTCACCTGGACAAGTTTAGCGACTTTGAGAGCGGCATCTTCCTCATTGAGTTCCTCGAGGTCTTTCGGCGCTGGCTGTGGATCTTTTTGCGCGTCGAGACGGAAAGCATCAAGAAGCACTGTGCCCTGGACCACGACAACGCCTTGGTGCTGCTGGGAGATTACCACGACAGATATGAGGATGAGGCCTAGCCAAATCAATCAATGTGGAACAAGTCTTTTGTGGCTGCCCACCATGATGCAAAGCTTGGGCAAGGAAGCGGGCCTTTTGCCAAACACTGTAGCCCTAGCGTTGCATCGCCTCGACGGGCAGTCAGCATCATGGCCCAAAAAAGAAAGCCCCTCGGCCTGCGCGTTGCATCCAGCAAATGGCCCCCAAGCCGCAGCCTGTCGAGACTCGGACTCTTTAACACCGCAGCGCCCATGACGCATCCTGCTGACCTGCTGCAGTCACATAAAAAAAAGGATAATAATAAGCACGCTGCCACGAATATCTCCTCTGATGCTCGGCCCCTCCCACCCCAGCATACATGTTTTGATGCCCTCGACAAGATGACGCTGCAAAGAAATCCCTCTGCGCCCGCGCTCATTGAGCACTACTCACACAAGCCGCTGCCGCCGCTGCCCAGCTCGCCGCCCTCTAGACTCGCCAAGATGGCCTCTCCTCTGAGCAGAGGCGCAGCCACAGCGTCGCCTTGGTCGTCGCCTGCGTCGGGCCGCCGGTCTTCGCGCAAGATTCACCAACTCACAGGCTTCGATGTCGGCTCGGTGCCAGACGAGGCTGGCTCGCGCGGCAGCACCGCCTCCAACACGTCGAGCTACTATAGCCAGATGTGGGACGCCGACCCCGACTTTGTGCCGTCGCTTGAGACGGACAGCGACGCTTCGTCGCGCTACAGCACCAGCAGCTCCCCGCCGCCCGACTTGAAGCCGGTAGCCCTGTGGCCGCAGCCGCTCAAGCTTGGAGACAAACGATGGACGGCCTCGCCCCAAGAATGGAACCCGGCCCACGGCCACTTTAGCGACAGCAAGGCCGCCGGCGAGTACCATCGCATCGCCACCGAACTGGCCTCGCGGCTCACCATTGGCACATGCAAAGACGCTCCCTCGCAGCAAGCCCGTGTCTCGCGCCCGGCATCAGACACTAGCCACGCAGGCACAGCCAGGCGGCGCAGCTACAACAGGCCCCTGGCATTCGAGCCTGTAGACCCTGCCGCATGGCAAGCTCCTCGACCCGCGCCAGCCACCCCCGGGCCGAGCAGCGGCTTCGACTATTCTTCATCCTCGGATAGTGACGGCCCCAGCCACGTCTGGGCCTGGCTGAGGCGCAAGAGCCACGGCCAGCAGCGCAGTCCTCGCCCCAAACGCCGTCATGCTCGCCATTGCCACCATGTGCGTCAGCTGCTGCACCAGGCCCGAGGCGGATGGACCCGCGATGCGGCTGCTGACGAGAGCGAGATGCGGCGCCAAGAATTGCGGCGCCAGATTCGGCGCTTGGACTGAGACTCTTTTGTCTTTGCCTCCCTCTATACACGACGCATATACACGCATACGCACACACCCATGCTGGCATTCTCGCCTCACTGCTTCTCTGTCTCGCTGTCTTTTTTCTCCTTGGGCTATTTGTCCTGGGTGCTGGGTTAGGCATACGGCGTCTTGTTAGAATATTTTTAATGAATACCAGGGACTACTACTAAGTACTAGTATGCTTTGCATCAAGAGGACAGGACCTTGGTACCGCCTGTACCAAGAGAGAAGACGCCGTGTCAGACCTTGTCTAGGGTAGTAGACGTTTGTTGGCTTGCATGCCGAGGCCAAGGTCCAGACATGCGCCAGCCGACCCGGCCGTTGGCACGCTGCAGATGCAGCCCGATTCCGGCTTACCTGTACATGCAAGTACAGGCATGCCTACTGTGTGCGTACTGCACTACATGTACGGCCAAGGCCTACTACTACTAGTAGTACTTGGAAAGAGGTAGCGTCTTGCCAAGGGGCCGTGTAGGAGTATTACGTGGGCTACCGGGAGCCTGTCATCGGGTACAAGTGCGTGGGATTTAGTAGTAGTGCAGGACATGTGTAGCAGGTACCTCGTGCAATGTACAAATCTCCTCCAACCGGCTCGGTGAGGGCCAAGAGCAAAGATTCAAAGACATGACGGCGGCGTCGCAGCTGGTAGATGTTGGCGATTGCATTGACGAGGACACGTGTATAGCCGACCTTGACCACTTTGGCGACTTTGACAAGGACGACCTGACCAGTGTCCTCGAATCGCTCTACTACGATGCTTCCACCATGGCCTCGCTAAACCCAACGTCGCTGGTTCGTGTCATGCTCTGCGTCATGCTCTGGGCCAATGCTCTGGCCGCCTTTGCCCTTTTTCCCCCTCCCAAGGCTAACCTCGTCTCCTCGCCGCGCCACCAGGCCGCCATCAATCGCCTCCGGGCCTACAAGCCGCCTCCCCTCCCGTTATGGGACTCGTTGCCGCCGCGCCGCCGCGCCGCCGTCTTGCTGCTCCTCTACGGCGACCGCTGGGGCGACTTGCGCGTCGTGGTCACGATGCGCGCTGCCAGCCTGCGCACCTTTTCTGGCCATGCAGCGCTCCCTGGCGGCAAGGCCGACGACGTGCTTGAAACACCATGTGAGCCTCTTGCCACCAGCTGCCTGCCCCCCTTGCTCAGACGCGACGGCCTGGTGCTGATGGCTCTTTATCCTCTTGTTGGTTGGCCAGATGATATTGCCCGTCGCGAGGCCTTTGAAGAAATTGGCCTTCCCATTGACGACGCGCGCATCCCGCGGCCCTTTCGCATCGAGCCCCTCTGCCTTTTGCCGCCGTCCATGGCACGCAACCACCTCATCGTGATGCCCTACGCTGCGCTCCTGACAGCCGACGCAGACCCTGCCTCTCCCCTGTCGAGCCCGCCGCTGGTTGAAGAGTCCTTGATACCGCGCCTCGACGCCCGCGAGGTGGCTGCCGTCTTCAGCGCCTCCTTGTACAACTTTCTCAAAGCATCCGACCTGCCTGTGCGTCCAGGCCAGACACTCCCGCCAGGCCGCTGGTACGATGGCGCATGGATGTCGTGGCATGATGTGTCGTGGCGCGTTCACAACTTTTACGTGCCTGTAAATAACCAGCGCGTTTCACGACCACGGCGGCCGTCCAATGAGGACCAGAGCACTGCCGATGCTCTCTCGAGAGAACAGGAGTTTGTTGGCCGCTTCAAGGTGTGGGGCATGACGGCCCGCCTACTCGTTGACGCAGCGCGCATCGCCTACGACGAGGAGCCCGAAATGGAACACAATGAGACATTTGGCGACATGGAAATCATCAGTCGTGTGCAGCAGCAAGGTGGCTTTGCTGAACAAGGTGGTCTCGATGTGCCAAGCGGCAGCGGCTCGGCCAAGATGTAGATGGACGAGGTCATGCATGTACATACATAGATGGTAGTAGTAGTAGTATATTAGTAGTGTATACTACTAGTAGTATATATACTGTATATATATATATAGTATATACTACTACTACTACTACTACTACTACTACTACTATGTAGTGGTTGGTGGTGGTACTACTAGTAGTAGTAGTGGTAAGCAGTAGTACTAGTTGTAGCAGCGCCTCAGCTTTGCGTGCTTCCCGTTTCAAATGACCAACTGGCAAGACACGACTTGATTCCTGTCAGCTTTTAGTCTGTTCCAGAAAGACATCATGGTGGACCGAAGCATCAGACGGGCACAGTGCCGCTGACTTGGGCTCAATGACAAGCATTCTCCTTGGTCGAGGACAAATCTTGGCCAAAGACGAGGTAGCCGAGAAAGGCGCCCACAGAGACAGACAACATGACCCAGCCATTGTACGTCATGAAAACAAGCCTGCAAGGATGGCGTCAGTGCAGGAAGAGGGAGAGGCACAAGAGACCAACATGAGCATAAAGGCATAAAAGTTTTGCAGGCCGTAGAGCGACGCCTTGATGACATGGGCGCGCTGGCTGGCGGCTCCTTGGCTCTGTCCTGGCCATTTGACAAAGGGGGCAGACTCAGTAACGCTTGCATAGCCTTGGACATGAGCACCACAAGTGGTTCACGAGCGTCGTGGCGAGACAAGACTAACTGGGAAGAGCGGCCAGGCGCCGATTCATGGTCGCCTCGTACTGGCGCGACACGGAGCGCATGGCCTCGTATCCCATGGCCAACAGAACCACGGCGACGAGCGAGACGACGAGCGAGGCTAGAGAGTCAATGTGCCACTGGCGAAAGACGATGCAGAGGTTGCTTGTGTCCCAGGTGAAGAGCATCTAGCAGACCGTCAGCAACTGCTGTTGTTTTGGCCGCTGGCACTAGTACAACATTCATGCTGCACACGAAACCGTCAGGGTGGCCGTCATGGTGGCCGTCATGGTGGCCGTCATGGTGGCCGTCATGGTGGCCGTCATGGTGGCCGTGGCCCATGTGCACGTCCTTCATGCTGATAAAGGAGCTTTGAACAAGGAGAAACAAGTGGCAATGGCCTTCATGGGAGAGAGGTTCCGCCTTGGCTAGGCCCTACATGGAGCCTTTTAGCCCTACAACTGCACGCTAGGGCCACTGCTTAGCTGCTACAGCCTGCTGCAAAAGCCCCGCTAGGGCTACGGCTATTGCTGCTGCTACAGCTGCTACGCTACAGCTGCTGCAACTGCCGCAACTGCCACAACTGCCATGACCGACTCCTACAACTGCCATGTACATGTACATACATACATATAGTACTACTAGTATCTTCTTACCCCTTTTCTCCCCTCCTCCCAAGACGCGTGAGAGGGTCGTACTACTACTACTACTACTACTACTACTACTACTACTTAGTAGTAATTCCCTTGCTGCTCTGTCCACACCAAACCTTGGGGGAAACAAGCCTCTGAAGCCGGAATACTCCACAGCCGAGAATGGGCAGACGGTGATTATGTCATGGTGCTTTGCACTCGATGCATCTGTTTCTACCTGCTACTACTACCTGCTACTACTGCCTACTACCGCTACCTTGGTACTACTACTAGTAGTAGGGTAGTACCTTGCAATAGCTTCTCCTACAAATAGCACTGGCTATCCGCCTGACTTGCAAGGTGACGGCACTGTCGAATTCGCTGCAACCCCCTTGGTGTCCCGTCGTCGCCTCTTGTCGTGGCCTCAAGATGCTGGCTCCTCCCATCAACATGCCCAAGTGGTGAGTGCGTCTGCTGGCCGTCGAGCTCGCAAAAAAAAAAAGGCTCACAATAGGACGTGGGCCAGGCTCGAGCAAAACAGCCACCTGCTCAAACCGCCCATCAACAACTACTGCGTCTATGACGACCAAGTCACCGTCATGGTATCTCGTCATGTCCCTGACTCGGCCTCGGCTCTGACTAACGCCCGGCGCCAAGATTGTTGGCGGCCCCAATGCCCGAACCGACTATCACATCAACCAGACGCCCGAGTGGTTCTACCAGTATCGCGGCGCCATGCTGCTCAAGGTTGTTGACGACGGCGTCTTTCGCGACATGGTCATCCCCGAGGGCAGCATGTTCCTCTTGCCACCAGACACGCCTCACAGCCCCATTCGCTTTGCCGATACCGTCGGCATAGTCATTGAGCAGAAGCGCCCGGCAGACTCGATTGACCGCATGCGCTGGTACTGTCAGCACTGTCCGGGCGCCGTCGTCGTCCACGAAGCCTCCTTTCACTGTCAAGACCTGGGCACCCAGATCAAGCAAGCCGTGCAAGACTTTTGCCAAAACCAAGACTTGCGCCGCTGTTCCCGCTGCGGCCAGTTGGCTGACTGGGCTCCCAAACCCGGCTCCATAGCAGATCCAAACCTCGACGGCAGCAACAAAGCCTGAGCTTGAGTCTGTCTGTCGGCAACAGTCTGGGACAGTCTAGGTAGATGTAGGCGCGTAAGCATTTGCTCCATAGGCTATAGCCCTTTGTATACAAGGAGTACTACTAGACGATTGGCGTAGTAGTCAAGTCTGGGTAAACAAGTAGGACGAGCACGACTCTTGCACTGTCAAGTCGATTCTGCCCTCGCTCACTTCGCTGCCCCCAACCCTCAGGCCCGCGCGCACCACGTCTTGCGGCACCAGTGGCCCAACGCCCGCCGGCGTGCCCGTCAGAACCACGTCGCCCGGATACAGCGTCATGACGCGTGAGATGTCGCTGAGGATGCGCGGCACCCGGTATATCATGAGTCCCGTCGATGCACACTGCCGCGTCTTGCCGTTGACGTCGAGGTAGAGCTCGGCGTCGTGCGGATCCGCCACGGCCGCCTTGCACACCACCTGGCTCATGGGCAAAAAGCCATCGAAGCCCTTTGCGATGCTCCACGGAAGCCCCTTGCTCTTGGCTTCGTCTTGCACGTTGCGCGCCGTCATGTCAATGGCCACGGCGTAGGCCTCGATTGCGTCCATTGCCCCCTTTTCATCAGCCGCCTGCAAGTCCCGCACCACGCTGCCCATGATGAGCGCCAGCTCCACCTCGTGATGCATTTCGACGCCCTTGGGCCGCAGACATGGCCCCTCTCCCGGCAGTAGCATGGCCGATGTCGGCTTGAGGAAGAAGAAGGGCTGCTTGGGCTTGCTGTTGCGCAGCTCTGCCACGTGCTCTCTGTCGCCTGCGTCAGCCAAATCTGCCCCGTCCTTGAAACTGCACAATGCGCCCTCGTCTTACGCGTAGTTGCGCCCAATGCACACTACTTTGCCTGCCCGCTTGAGTCCCGCTGTCGATGAGGCCATTGAGGCCATTGCCCGCCGCCAAACCATTCTATCTTGTTTCAAAAGACTCCTCGCGCAGTCCTGCCTCTCTTGCTCCAACCAGAAGGATGCCCAAATCGTTACTTTGAGTGATGCTTGGACGCAATACCAGACTCAGCCGTAGTAGCAACAGCACCAGCAATAGCCTATTCCTAGCACTACTACTACTACTACTACTTACTACTAAGTAGTTACTACTAGTTACTGTAGTACTACTAGTAGTAGTCCATTTACGCCCGGGCCGTACTCGCTCCGATCTCCTGTCCTCAGCCCTCGCCATACCCTCCCCTCCTCTTCCAAATCCCTCCCCTCATCTTCCCAAAAAAAAAAAAAAA
>NJET01000010.1:260687-289481 GCA_002591415.1 Ophiocordyceps australis | reverse complement strand
GCAGCATCAACATCAGCAGCAGCAGTAGGAGAAGCAGCAGCAGCAGCAGCAGCAAATGGCGCTGATTCTACATGCAGCCCCGTCGTTGCTGCAGGGACGGAAATCAAGGCGCCTCTGCCAGACGAACAAGACGTGGAGCGCCTCGCCTTTGTCTCCTACTCGTCTGGCACAACTGGGCGCCCCAAGGGCATTGCAAACTCGCACCGCGCAGCCCTCATCTCGTACGAGCGGCGCTTCCGGCTGCGCGACTTGGGCCCGGGCGACCGCGTGGCGTGTAATGTGTTTTTTGTATGGGAGATGCTGCGGCCGCTGCTGCGCGGCGCCACCACGGTTGCCGTGCCCGACGCAGCCAGCTTTGACCCGCCGGCGCTGGTGGCCTTTTTGGCGGCGCGGCAAATCACCGACACGCTCATGACGCCGTCGCTGCTCACCACTGTTTTGGCGCGGCATCCCGACCTGGGCCAGGCGCTGCCACGGCTGGAATCGCTGTGGCTCAATGGCGAGGTGGTGCCGCGGGAGCTGTGCCGACGGGTGCTCAAGGCGTTGCCGGCGACGAGCATCTTCAACGTCTACAGCGCAAGCGAGACGCACGAGGTAGCGGCGGGGGAAATTGGGCAGTGTCTGGAAAGCACCGACGACGACTGCCACGTGTGTCCTGTGGGGGCGCCGCTCGACGCTCAGCACACGTATGTGCTCGACGCGGCGGGCAACCAAGTCGGGCCCGGCGTGGTGGGCGAGCTCTTTGTAGGCGGCGACACGCTGGCGCGCGGATACCTCAACCTGCCCGAGACGACGGCCAAGGCGTTCCAAATGGACCCGTTTGACGGGCGGGCCGGGGCGCGCATGTACCGCACGGGCGACGTGGCGCGGCTACTGGCGTCGGGGACGCTGGAGATTTCGGGGCGGGTGGGCGGCATGATCAAGACGCGCGGCTACTCGATTGAGCCGGGGCTGGTGGAGCGCACCATTGTCAAGCAGCTGGCGGTGCAAGACTGTGCCGTGGTGGCGCATGGCGACGGGCTGGAGAAGCAGCTGGTGGCGTATGTGGTGGTGGATGCTCGGGCGGCGGGAAAGCGCACGGTGCTTGTGGTGCATGATTCGGGGCATAGTCCGGTTGCGCGGCGAGCCCTCATGGACCATTTGGCGGCCTACATGATTCCGCCGCTGTGGGTGGTGCTGGACGCGCTGCCCACGAGTGGCGTGTCGGGCAAGATTGACCTCAAGGCGCTGCCTGGGCCGCCGTCGCCCATGACGCCGCGCTCGGCCAGCAAGGCGGCTGGCAAGCAGCAGGACCACGAGGCCAGTGTGCGCATGGACATTGTGGCGCGGCACTGGGGCGCGGCGCTGGGTCTTGCGCATGATAGCCTCTCGCCTCACCACAACTTTTTCGATCTCGGCGGCCACTCGCTCATGCTTGCCGACTTGGCCTCGCGACTGGCGCGTGCCCTCAACTTTTCCATTCCCCTTGTTGCTCTTGCTGCTGCGCCCACTCTGCAGGGCCATGTGGATGCCGTGCGCGCCGCCCGCGACGGCCACACTGCCGCCGTGCAGGCCGACTTGCCCGCCGTCTTGCGCGCCGACTGCCAGCTGCCCGAGGAGATTTGCTCCAACGGCACGCCCCTATGCCGCCTCGACGATGCCACTCATGTGTTCTTGACAGGCACCACGGGCTACCTCGGAGCCTTTCTCCTCAAGACGCTGCTGGAGCAGAGTTCGGCGCAAATCCTCTGTCTGGTGCGCTTCACCGAACCCACGCCCGACTTGCGCCCTGCCGGCCTGGCGCGCATCCGCAAGAATCTCGTCGACCTGGGCCTCTGGCAAGACGCCATGCTGGACCGCATCGACGTGGTGCCCGGCAACCTGGCGCGCAACCGACTAGGTCTCTCGCCCGACGCCTTTGACGCCCTGGCTGCGCGCGTGCAAGTCGTCTTCCACGCCGCCGCCGCCGTCAACCTCGTCTATCCCTATGCCGCCCTGCGCAACGCCAATGTCGGCGGCACGCGCGAGGTGCTGCGCTTAGCTGCCCAGGCTGGCGCAACAGTCCACCACGTCTCTACCAATGGCGTTCTCCCACCCAACCCCGACGGCTGGTGCGAAGACGCCATGATTGACATTGAGCACGTCCCGCACCAACTCGCCGACGGCTACGGCCAGACCAAATGGGTGGCGGAAATGCTCGTCTACGAAGCCGGCCGCCGCGGCATCCCCGTGCGTGTCTACCGCCCCGGCACCATTAGCGGCCACAGCGTCACCGGATCCGCAAACACCTATGACCTGCTCACCGCCCTCATTGTCGAGTCGCTGCATCTCGGCTGCGCGCCACACGTCCCCGGCTGGCTTGCTGAAATGACCCCCGTCGACTTTGTCAGCCAGGCCATTGTCACGCTGGCAAACCACTGCCACTTGTCCCGCCGCCTCTTCCACCTCGGCCATGCTTGCCCCCCGCCAGCCAGCCACGTCTTTGCCGTGCTCGCCCGCCTCGGCTACCCAACCTCGCCGCTCCCCTGGGACCAGTGGGTTGCCCGCTGGACCAAGCACCGCGCCTTTCGCGACGACCCGTTTACCGTGGAGATTCTCCGCGGCGGCATGCCCACCCAGCAAGGCCTCGTCTCTGCCCCCGTCCTCAAAAACGACGAGACGCGTAAAACTCTCGCCTCGTACGGCCTCGACTGGCCGCAAATGGACGAGGCCCTCTGGGTTACCTATACCCGCCATTTTTTCGCCCGCGGCTGGCTCCCCCATCCACCCCCCCGGCCTCTCCTCAACACCACCAATGGCACCACCCCCCCAACCCTCAAACCCCTTGCCGGCAAAGTCGCCATCGTCACCGGCGCCTCTTCCGGCATGGGCGCCGCCGTTGCCATTCATCTCGCCGCCGCCGGCGCACACGTCGCCCTCGCTGCACGCCGCAAAGACGCCCTCCAAACCATCCAAACCCAATGCCGCGCCGTCTCTCCCTCTTCCAAAATAATCTCCGTCCCAACAGACGTCACCTGCAAAGCCCAAGTCGACGCCCTCGTCCACCAAACTCGCACCTCCCTCGGCGACATTGATTTCTTAATCACCTGCGCCGGCGTCATGTACTTTACCCTCATGGCCAATGCCCGCTCCCTCGAATGGGACCGCACCGTCGACGTCAACTGCAAGGGCCTCTTGCACTGCCTCGCCGCCACCCTTCCTGGCTTCCTCTCCCGCCGCACCGGCCACATTGTCGCCCTCTCCTCCGACGCGGGGCGCAAGGTCTTTGCCGGTCTGGGCGTCTACTCTGCCTCCAAGTTTTTTGTCGAGGCTACCCTCCAGGCCCTGCGGCTCGAAACAGCTGCCTCGGGCTTGCGCGTCTCGTCGGTGCAGCCGGGAAATGTCGATACGCCGCTTCTGGCCCTCTCTACTGACGCAGAGGCGCTGCAGCAACATGGCCAGCCGTCGGGCGCAAAAATCTTGGCGGCTGACGATGTGGCGCGCGCAATAGTCTTTGCGCTGGAGCAGCCAGAGCATGTTGCCGTTAATGAGATTTTGATTGAGCCGCGCGAGGAACCCATTTAGCAAGCAGATGCCGGGGGGAGAGTATATTTATATAAACAAGAGAGTATCTAGTTATATATAATGCGAGGCATGGCCAAGACAAAAACACTCTTGTCCCAAAATATAAACAGCCCTTGATGCAAAGGCCTCGAATATAAACAGCCCTCGATGCAAACCCACTTAATCAAAGTCCTCGAATATAAACAGCCCTTGATCCAAACCCACTTAATCAAAGTCCTCGAATATAAATAGCCCTCGATACAAACCCACTTAATCAAAGTCTTCGGGATCAAAATCCAACTCATCCACATCAACCTCCTCCTCCTCCTCCTCCTCCTCCTCCTCCACCGCCGCCCGCCTCCTCTCTATATACCGCCTATTCGGCTTGAGCGCCATATAAATATCCGCCACCACTACACACACCCCCCTTTCCCTCTGCCCGCCCGCCGCCAGCGCCTTTAGCAAGCACAGCGACCTGCCCGCCACGCGCCACGCAAAGTCGCACCGCCGCTGGTAAAACAGGTGAAATGTCGTCGAAGCCTTTAGCAGCGCCCAGCGCGACGCATCCGGGTCCTTGATCCACGGCTCAAAGAGGCTGGGCAGCAGGCTGGCCGGCCACGCGGCACAGGGCAAAAGGGCCAGCCACTGCTCGTGCGCGTGCAAGACGCGTGCTTGGTACGAGGCCGAGGCGGGGTGGCTGCTCCAGGCGTTGCAGAGGGCCTGCAGCTGCGCCCTGAGATTGGTCAAGAGGGCGGCAATGTCTGGATTGGTCTGGGCTTCTTGGTCATAATAGTTGTGTAGGACGGTGAGCTCCGCGTCAAAGTCTTGGGCGTCTTGGCCGTGTGCTTCGATGCTGCGTTCGAGCTCAATGCGCGCCTCGTCGATGCGAGGCAGCGCCACGTCAAATTTCAAATAGTCAAGGACATGGCGTGCTTTACCCTTGGCAAACACGGGTGTTTTGTCCTGGCAGTATGCTGGCTCGTCAAGACCGGCCGGGAGCTTGAGCCTACGCCTCATGCTGAGCCAGTGCGTCTCGTCAAAGAGCAAGCCTTGCTTTGGCTGATCAACCAGCTTGGCTAACAAGTGGCCCAGCGTAATGGCCTTGATCGAGTTGACTGCGTTTTGCCAGTAGCAAAATCTCTCCTTGTACTTGGTGCAGGAACCAAGCAGCGACGGCTGCACCACAAAGTCAAAGGCCTGGCGGATAAACTCGCAGCACAGAGCCTCGCCCTCGAGGCCTTGGCGCTCCTGCACGTCGTATATGCTGCCCTTGCGCTGGCCAATGTAGCCGTCTGCTACCAAGTCGCCCTCGGCCAAGTCGCAATTGTCAAAGTTGTCCACGATTTGCGAATCAAAACACACCCAGGCCGTGTCCCCGTCGTAGTCTCCGCCAGAGAGAAAGTCGGCCAAGGGTCTCTTGCCCTTGATGGGGAAGACGGCGACATTTCCTAAACGGTGCAGCTCGGGGCGGAAAACAGCTCGAACTTTGCGAATATCGCTCGGCAAATGGGCTGGCGACCTGGCCACCAAGACGTCCCTGTCCTGGAGCATCATGTCGCAAAGGTCTCCACTATTGTAGTTGCATGCAAAGTGCACGTGAATCTCGTCCTCGGCCAGCACGTCATCAAAGTCAACCACCATTAGCAGACTGGCCGACTGCGGGATCTGGATATGCATCTTGCTCTTGAGGCGCTCCATGGCCTGCGTCCCCAGCTTGAGGCAATTTTGCTGCAGCCGCTTTAGCTTGCCGTGGTCAAAGCCAGCATCGAGCATATACGCAGCCTCGTCTTCGCTGGATTTGGGGAGAGCGCCGAGAAAGGGCATCGTCTTTTGCAAGTCGCTACCAGAGTCCTTTGTCTTGCCATGTTTGTATAGCCACTGTCGCATGTCCACCGTGTCCATTAGGGCCGTCTTGATCTCATCCAGGTCCTCGGCAATGCTATCCTCGACAAGTTGCGCAAAGCGCCGTCGCATCGCGCCACGGTCCCTTGCTCCTTCCTCTAGCAAAGGAATGAATTGAATATTGAGATGAGAAGCCTTTGGCTTTCGCGGCCAGGAATGAACCTCAAACGTACGGTGTAGGGGGTCGTCATAGTTGCATTTCCATTTCCGTTGGCTTGGAAATGTCTCGATCCAGTCACGGCCGTCTTGTATTCCAGTCGCACAGATCCATACTCCCTTGGCGCTTCCAAATCGACCCTGGAAGCAGCACGGATACTCATCCAGGCCAAGATGTCTAGCAATCTTGTTTGCCAAACTAGGAGATATACGCCCAATTCCATCATTCATGACTGGTGGCTTGTCATTTCCAGCATCAAAGCTATAAATGTCATGCCTCCTATGACGAATCTGTTCCTTTTTGAGAATCACAGTTGCACGACACCGCGTCAAGCCTTATCGCTGGATATGAGCAAAAAGGCTCAAAAATGTGGCTTTGGCGGCCAACTTACTGAGAGCGATGCGCGAAAAGAGCTTTGGTAGCTGCTGCTGCTTGTTGTCCGTATTGTCAAAGCCAATGACCCAAGAAAAAAAGCCCCCGAGGCTCAGTTTCTGGCGAACTGCAGGGTTGATTGCATCCAAGCCAAGCGGAAGGCTGTCTGGCTCGCGAGGCGGACGAAAGTGATCACCGTCGATTGCGAAAAAAAAGACTCGCGCCACTTGGGACTTGTCGCGAGCCGTCTTTTGCGTGTCCGACGCACTCGACTGCTGCTTCGTCTTTGCCGGCTTGTCAATGTAAAATGCTTGCCAGACTCTTCCCAAAAAGTAATGGGGACCCTTGACCAGCCACTCAATAATCTCTTTTGCCACGAGACGTGGCAAGGCCATGCTGACATAGAGAAAACGGTCTGCTCCAAAACGGCGATCCAAGCGATGAGACAGGTGGAGCTCCAGTGGGCACGGTAGAAGCTTATACAAGGGACCAGACTTGCTGCCGCTGGGCACCAGATTGGCTGATAAAACCACGGCATTCTCACGGGACTGAAAGCCTTTTAGGGCAGTCTGCCATGCTTTTTGCTCGCTGCGCCGAGGCAAGGGTATATCCCTAGTTGTAAATCTTTGTCGCAGCCTTGACTGGTCATGCCACTCGGGACAATCAAGCTCATAAGGGATGTCGCAGTCAGCCACGGACAAATCACAATGCTGAGCTATGCGTGTAGCTTCCCAGCGAATAGCCAAGGGAGCCTTTTCGAGACCTCGCAGGGCAAAATTGGCTAGCGGGGACGGGTGAGCGGGCAGTGCTCGAGCTATGCCAAGAATAAAGAGACGTACGCCAGATATTCTTTAGTCTGTCCTGCAGTGACTGTTGTGCTACAGCACTGCATACTGTCGAGTCGCTTGTGAAATCAGGCTCTGGACACGCGTCGTAGAAACAAAATGATTGGTCTAAAAAATCAAGATAGTCGCTAGCTTCATCGTCGGGGAGGTCACTGTCCGGGTAGGATGCGTTGCTCGTGTTTGAGTCATCAAATGAATAGGCTGCAGAGGACACGGTGCGCGCTGAAGTGCCGGAGCTATCTGTGGACAAGGAGTGGACAAGGCTGGGTTTCTGAGTAATCTTTGTCGCCAAGAGCAGCAGTGTGCCATCAGACGCGTTAGCGGGACTCATGGTTCGCGAACGGACAGGAAGAGAGTCGACTACTGGATATGTGGCTGCAGACTTGCCCTGCCCTTGAAACTGGGGCTTGGGCCGCTTGGCCATGGGGTCATTGGGGCATTCCACGATTCGTTTGGGCGAGGACAAGGTTTGAAATGGGCGGCCTTGCCCTTGGCTGTCAAAGTGCGTGTAGACTGGAGCTGAAGCTTTTCCCCGCTGGGCATCTGGGGCACTGTGGCTAAGACCCAATTCTGCGCCCGAGTCGTGGCCAATGGCTTTTGATTGACGGCGGCCTGCCATGGCCTTTTGGGAAAGGGTCCCAGACACGGCGTGCGTCGAGCCAACAAGCTCCAGAGCCGTTGGAGAGGCACGGGAATAAGACAATGGTTAACGGGAGCTGCCGAAGCCTAAAAGCAAATCGAGGCGCTAGCCATCCAGTAGGCCCGCACGTGACGAGTCGGGCGGGAGGATGAAACTGAGGACTAAAGCACTGTGCATGACGGGGCGATAACGGGCAGTAGATACAGTGCGGGCCTTGTGACTCAGCTCAGAAGCAGCGCATCATTCCAGGCGGCAGTCATCGTGCACCTTCTCTCATCCCCCGCCATGGAGACACTCGGCGTTCGGCATTAGCAAGACGAGGAAAGCAAAAAAAAAAAAGCCTCAACGTAAATTACTCGCCCATTCTCACCAGCCCAGCCAAGACAACCGCCACGGACCAGCGTCGTTGCCAGCCGAGGACGGCGGCGCGTATTGGCGCAGACAGCCACGTTTTGGCCTCGGGCAGCCGACTGCAACCATGGTGGACAATGCCGAGGCGGACGAGCTGGTGCCGGTGCAAGACCTGACGCCCGAGGAGGCCAACCGCATCATCCACTCGCATCGCAAGGTGCGCTACGGTAAGCTGGCAGCCGGGGCGAAGATATTTTTATTTTTGGCGGCGGCGGCGCATGGGCCCCGATGAATGGATGGACGCTGTGTCCGGCGCTGTCAATAGCTAACGCCGTGTCACCCGCTCTCGACTAGGCACCGCCTGTTGGCCCTGTCGCCAGCGCAAGGTCCGGTGCGACAACAAGCAGCCGTGCGAAAACTGCGTCAAGAGGGAGCATCCCCAGCTATGCTCGTACAAGCCGAACCGCTCCTCGGCCAACAAGCACGCCTCGGCCCTCTCCCACGGCGCCGTCTACTGCCGCAAGCGCTCCCTCTCCATTTCCGACGGCCGTGACCAAGGCCCAAAGGCCGAGCGCCAGGATAGCTGGCCGCGCTCCATTGGTATGCCGCCGTCTCGAGCTTCTTGCTGCCTGCTTTCCCCGCTCACATGGTGCCCGCTGCCAGCCAATCTCGATGAGTCCGAGTCGGTGGCCGACCGTTATCTGGGCCAAAACAGCATCCCGGCATTACTCCGAGAGCAGTCGTCGCCCACGGATAAGACGGACAGCATCGACATTCGCCAGGACATGCGCTCCATCTTGGGCCTCGACACGTCTGCGCCCTTTCCCCTCATGTCGTCTCGCCACTTGCGCAGCCTGGCCCAGGACATTTCCACCGAGCTTCCCTCCAACCGCGAAGTCGTCAAGTAGGTCGCTTCCCGCCAAGAGGGCCGTGTAGCGCTGACGCCTCCTCCCCAGGCTCTTTAATGTCTACAAGGATATCCCCCAGCCCTTTTGGGGCTTCGTCTATGACATGGACGACCTCGAGTCCAAGCTCATGATTTATCTCGAGGATCGCTCTCGCAACCCGTCCTCAGCCAGCCAGCCCTCGCGCCCCGTCACCGCATCCTGGCTTGCCATTCTCTTTGCCGTCTTGGCCGTTGGATCGCAGTACCATGAGAGCCCCTACCACATTCGCACCAGAGACTCGCAAAAGTATATTCAGATTAGCTTTCACTTCTTACGCGTCAGCAACATGCTGCTCCGGCCCTCGTTCGACTCGATACAGGCCCTGCTTCTCACCAGCTTCGTCCTCCTCAACGACATGAAGGCTGAAGCCAGCTGGGCCCTCATTGGTCTCACCTGTAGACTGGCACAGTCGTTGGGCCTCCACCTCGCAAATCCGCCAGACAGCCGTGGCAGCATGTCGCCCGATGCCAAGTCGAATGAAATGATTCGACGTACCCTGTGGTGGACCTGCGTGTGGCACGACACGCTGACGTCGCTTTCTTTTGATCGGTATTTTTCTCTTCTCCCTAATCATGGCCTGCTGTGTGGAATAGACGTCTAATGCACCAACTACTGCAGGTCTCCCATGACCACGTTTCCGAGTTGTCCTATTCCCGTCAGTCTTGAATCCTCTACCGGAGGCTACAGCTATCTTGAGATGATGTACCACCTCATGGAAATCATCTCGCGCCGTCTCAACCCCGACGTAACCACAACTCCGTCGTATAGTCGAATCGTGGAAAACTGTGAGGCGGTTGAGAGTCTCCGGGCCAAGGCCTGCGCGCACATGATTGACAAGGACAAGTGCAAGACGGCGCTTGATCGTCTGCAGTACTTTGCCATTCGGCTGCATACCTCGTTTGTCATCTCGGTGGCTTGTCGTCCTGCTCTTAAGAGAAACTGTGACTTGGAGCCGGGTCAGAAACGAGAACTGGCCGACAGATGCAAGGAAACCCTGACGGAGACTGTTCGCATGTTTCTGGCCATGCATCAGCTCTCTGTGATTCCCACTCGAAGCTGGGCCTTTACCTATCACGGCCTCTCTTCAGCCCTGCTGCTCGGCATTCTCTGCGAGACAAAGACGGACCCCGAGGTGCGGCAGCTGCAGGGCGACCTGATTGCTGCCTTGTCCGCCACAGCAGCCAAGGAGGCCACTTCGCCTGAGCCACACGTGCCTGTGACGGACAAGGATATTGAGCTTTCGGGGCCCCTGTGGCGAGCTCTGACGGCCCTCAAGAACATTTACGACCACGGACACGTTGCTGGATCCAGTCTCAAGATTGAAGGCGACTCATCTGCCGGAGCCAGTCGCAGCCGCACTCCGCTTCCGTCAACAGGCGGCCAGGCAGCTGCGCCGTCGAGCCTTCAGGCCCGCAACTTTGGCCAGAGCAGTAGTAATCCTCGAGAAGACGCTGCACTGGCCATGGCGGAAATGCAAAACGGGGGAGCATCGTTGCAGGAGTTTCCCAGGTGTGTCTCCAACGCTAGACATGATGCCGTTTTGACGGTTGCTTACCACGCGTTTTCGTTTTTTTTTAGCATGTCTTATCCCCAATCCATGCCGACGACGCTCGGAATGGATCCCATGTCTGGGCTTAATATGCAGACGCAGTACATGGCACCCATGGAACTCTACGACTCAATATGGGGTGGTGAGTTTTCTCCATTGATTTTTTTTTGTCATGTTTGGGCTGACGCTGACGTGGGAGAATCACCTCTTGCCCTGAATCCAGGGATGGATGTGCTCAACTTTGACTTTTCGGCTCAGCCGCCGCCAGGACAGCCGCAGCAGCAGTTTTTTTTCTAAAACAAGAAATTTTATATATCGGGTGGTTGAATGCGTCAAGTTTTTTTTTTTTTGGTTTCTTTTGGGACTAGCGATGGAGTATGGTCATTTACGTCGAGTGTGGTTCATATTTTATTACTTTACAACACTTTTTTAACCCTTTATTCTTCATTTTGGTTCAGTCTTGCGCTCTCGTTAATGCTCAAAATGGAATGCTGGGCTGGTTTGAGACGACGCTATTCGCAATGACGGCCTTGGTCCAATGTTTCTCATTCATCTACCTCATTGGGATGGACACGGGGCGATATTTGACATGTATTTTTTTGCTATTTGAGTTGTTCCAAGCCGTATGACTAAATCGAGACTTGACGTAAACCCCCGTTGAAACAGCTTCTCCTTCAAGACAGAAAATGGGAGCAAATTGTGGCGCCAACAGGACAAGTCGCAAGCCAAGCCAACAAGACTCCTCCACGTTAATTGCTCTTGTCGATGAGGTCAATGGATGTAATGGTGAAGCCGGTATACGTGACTTTATACTTTGGTTTCCAAGCCCGGCGGAACAAGTTTTTGAGAGAAGACAAGCCAAAGAAGCCGCTACGAAAAGGATAGGGTCTATAGTCGACCATGCGAGCGGCCAGTTTTTCCGGTGCTTGAGAATCCTGAGACTGGACGTCTTGAGCATCTCTCTTGGCCAGCTTGTGCGTGTCCGAGTCTGAAGGGGCATGTTGGCCATGAGGCAGGGAATGAGAGCCAATTTTGAGAGGCATGTACGCGGGACTTTTCGGATGATTGCCCAGTCTCATAGCGTTGAACATGGCGCCAGGTGTAGTCTTGATAAAGAGTTTGTTCTTGAGCATGTCCGCGTACGACTTTACTTGGTTTGCATCGTAGAATCTGATGGGGCGGATTTGCGGCACACGCACGGTCCGCGGAGGGCCAATGATCCATCGTTTTGTATTTGGCGGCTCGACATGATGAGCCTTGATGTCGAGGTCATTAGACTTGAGGGGACGAGCGACGAGGCAGAGCGACATGGGGATAATCAAGGATATTAGAACAAGAAGAGCATGACTGAACTTGGCCATTTTTTACTCGAGTGTTTCCCAGATGGAGAGGAGAGGTCTTTTTTTTGTTTCTTGTAGAGGAGAATGAATCGAGTGTAGTGTAGAGATGAACGGAGAACGACTGGGGTGTTTTTATACGCGTCCTTGACAGAGACGGGCATGGCGAAGAGGCTTCGAGGCGGCAAGACGGGAGCCATGTGGTTGGCAGGGCAAGATGAGACTGGGCTTACACGCTCAATGGTAATCTGGCGTCGCAGTGCCGCAGGATCACCATGCCAATGGACATGCCGCCTGCACCGAATTTTGATGAACTGCCGTGCTGGAGTTTGAATGCCCTTGTCCCCGAAGGCCTGCGCCCCAAGCAAGCATCACGACTACCCAAAATATTGCCCGGCCTCATGACGCGGTAAGTTTTTTTTTTTTTCCTTCTTCTTGATTATCCTGCCTTTTATCCCAAGCCAAGACGAGTTAAACGAAGTTTCATAATACAACGCCGCGGTGCAAAAAGGGGGGGGGTTCACAGCTCCTCTTCAGCCTTGCCGAGAGATTGGCCAGAGGACATTTTGCGCCGAGAAAAATGTCACCACGTGCCGCAGACATGGGCCCAGATTATGGAGACGTGGGCAAGCGATTGATATGCCCCGGCAAAGGTTCTTTGGTGAATACGCGGCGCTGGGGATTAATGCTACGCGGGGGAGTGGACGGCTTGGGCAAAAAAAACACGAGACGGATGGGAGTACACATGCCAAGGCTTTTTTTTTCCATTTTGGGGAGGGGGGTTTATAGGAAAAGAGAGAGAAAAGAATCATGGTACGAGGGCTTCTGGCATCTTCACATGATGGGTTTGTGGTGGAGGTTTAGACACGGAAAAAAAAGTAATAATGTCGAGTGTTTAATTCCCGTGAGCGGGTGCCAAGAGCTGGCATGTATGCATAGAACCAGGCAGGATGACGGGATTTCAGGTGCTTTGCCATGGGACCAATGTGCGTGCCACGGCTATTTAGATTACTCTCACGTGTCTTTTGTAAATCTGCAAAACCTTGTGCCTTGGAGCTAGTTTAGCCCATACTCTAGACAAGCACTGACACGATGGCTTGTAAATGATTTGGTGCTGAAAAAACCCCAGCCCGTGAGAATATTCAACTTGATTGCCTTTTTATGGAATTTCTTGCCAATCGCTAGGGTTGTTGTCTGCCCAGCGTGCAACCTCCCCCCACGGAGTCGTCTCAAGTCCAGGCCGACTAGGCATCACACGTTGCATCACTTTTTTTTACTCGTTGCTCGCAGACGTGCTACATGTCGCCTCGGGTTGAAGTATTCGGAGCCCGGTTGTATCACCCAGCATGGGGGAAATTACGACGGAGTATGGGGCCCGCTGCAAAGTGGTAGTGTTTGAGTATAGATGGGATATGGCAAGAACTGACAATTCTCTGCTGTTTGGGATACATCAGGCGATGAAAGAGTTGGAGCGTGGTTGGCATTACGTGTTGGGAAAACCCCCTGGCCTGTGAGAGCTGCGGGGCTGGCCTTGTTGAAGAGGTGAGGTTTAGGAGCAGGTGCTGGTATTTTCAGAAGCTGGGATTTGCATCAAAGCAGCTTTACGTTTTGAAGATTGGGTGTAGATGGTTGGGCGAAACTAATCGCGTTGAAAGGAAGGAGTTTTGAGCTTTGAGAGCGGGTGTTGACTTGGCTGGGCTGGTTGGTGTTTTATGCTTTACAAGTAATGGAAAATAGACCTACTGCAAGAGTATACTTGCCCTGATTCTACTCATGCCGGCAAAAGAGTTGGAACAAGGGTGTCTATGCGTAATATCCAGGTCCGTCTGGGTAAGGGTGTGTGGTGGCCCTAGCCGCGGGAAGAAGTAGCCACGCCAACTCTTTTCCCAACCATGGATGAAGCTGCGTCTTTGACGTGCAGATGCCGAGGCTTGGTCGCTGCAGGGTAAATAGCTTGGCTGGTTTGTAGAGGCTGGGTATAAGCATGGGGTGTATACTGGCTTGATCTATCGAGGAATATCAAATGTTGGAAGCAGAAATGGTGGCATTTTAGGTTTATACTCGGCGATGGAAATGTACGCGTGGTATCTATTCCAAAGCGTGTATATACGACGCCAGACTAAGAGCCCGAGATGAAGGCTGTAGACTAGAGTGGAAACTTGGGTGAGGCAGTTGCTTGGTCAATGGTGTAGGAATCAAGATTGTAATTAGCCCGAGCTTACACTCTTTGAAAAACCATTGCACCATTCGTCGTGACTTGTCCTCGTAGATGCAGCTTTATATCTGTTGTAGAGCTGACGCGCCGTCTTTCCTTATCCTCCTCTCCTCCACCTGCCCCCTATTTCCTCCCTCGATACCCGCTTCCACATCTCTAGCCGCTCCAGGTCCCTCTCCAAACTACGCCAGCCCCAGCCCAATCAACACCCGTGGCTTCTCCCCCCATCCTCATCATCCTCCAACCCTAAACACCACACCCTCCACGTCTCTATTTTCGCTGCCTTGAGCATTCCGCCAACCGCACCGCCAGCAGCTGCGTCTACGACATTTCTGCCACGCCAAACATGTTGACGCCGACCCCAAAGAAAAAGAACATGACGTGCTGGGAGTAGATGTACTAGTCGCAGATATGCACATGCCAAAGAGTTACTCGGGGCATGAGTGCGAGTATACGATGCAAGACTTGCTTGCGCAGTCGTATCGGTACGCGATGAAGACTTTGATTCAAAATGGAACAGGTATACGGTTAGCGAGTGACAGCCCCGGCTTTCATGCCCCGGCAAAGCATCCATCTTGGAGTCTTTATCCGCTCGACTCGGCGCTTCGCTTCAACGATTTGCCTACCAATTTACATCATCGATTAGCAAATCTATCAGGTTCATTTCCTCTGGTATAAAAGGGTGGGTATATGTCATTACCTATCAAAACATCATCTCCTCTCGACTCTTCAAAATCCTCCATCTCTCCCATCTCCATACCCTCCTCCAATCCCCCACAACCATCCTTTCCACCCATAAATCCCAACGCAAAAAACACCATCACTTCCCCTCCCCCCATTAGGCATCAAACACTGCCGCCCCGCCTCCTCCTTCTTCCCACTCGGTTTCCTTCGGATACCTCCCGCCCCCATACTCTATACACTTTGCACCTCGCACCCGCAAACGAATAATCAATGCCCAATGGCGGCCTGAAGCAAAAGCTTGTGATCAGAATGGCAACCCCCCCCCCCTTTTGCCCGGTTTTATACCAGGTTGCAAAAAGGCATAGTGTGCTTGGGGGAGCATTGGCAGAATGGCTAATACCTAGACTGCCAACGACTGGCCACCAAGTCGAGACGGCGTGTCCAATTGTCGAGGCGCGATAAATGATGTTACCAACTTGTAATATTTCACATTGAAACGTGATGGAGGCAAAAGCCGCGAAACTCCGCCGATGCCTTGCGTACCGTGGACACTTGTGTATTCTTGTTGGATATTTAATGCTAATAAGTCGTCTTGTTATAGTAGATTCACAATCATTCCTCTTTTTTTCTTGCTCTTTAAAAAAAACCCACGCCTTTATTGACACATTCTCGACACACATCTCTATTTTTTTTTCACAAGCACACACCGCCGACTTTTTATCCTGTATTCGCCATGGCTGTTGAGCCCTCGTCGGTTCCCAACTTTGATAATCTGCCCCATGTTCAGGGCATGCCGCCTGGGTGCGCCTGGGGCATCTTTGACCATGGCGGCAAGAAGGATCTCGTTGGCACACTCAACTTTCTCACGCCCAAGATTGTAAAGTCTGCCGCCAGCGAAGTCAAGCAGGGCGTGTCCATTTCTCTCAAGTAAGAGCTGCTCCCTGCCTCTTTTACTCCTAGGCCCTTCTTTTTCAGTCTTGCGCTCTCTCCTCCACTTCATGACCCCTTTTTTCAGTCTTGCTCCCTCTGCTCCAATCCATAACCCTTCTTTTTTAAAAAGAAAAAAAAAAAGAAAGAAGAAAAGAAAATTTTCCAACTCACCTCCTTTTTTCCAAAAACACACAGCTGGCCCCTCAACGCCATTAGCAAAGTCAAGGCCTTTAAGCGCGCCAAGCCAAAGCACAACATTCTCTACCTGCCGGAAACGAGCAGCCTCTCCACAAAGGTCAAGTCATGGGACGACGAGCTCGAAATCAACACCCAAGACAGCAGCCAGTGGGACAGCCTGGTGCACATCCACCACTACCCCACAAACATGGTGTACAATGGCCTCACCCCCGACAAGCAACTGCTAAACGTCGAGTCGACAGAGGAAAACGTGCTGCCGACGCTTGACCACTGGCACATGCGCGGCGGCCTGGTGGGACGCGGCGTGCTCGTCGACTACAAGGCCTATGCCGACGCAACAGGCGTGCCCTTTGACCCCTTTGACGGCACCGCCATTGGCATCCCAGACCTCGAGGCGTGCATTAAGCACTTTGGCATTGACATTCGCCCGGGCGACATTCTCGTGCTGCGCACCGGCACCACTGAGGCGCTGGAAAATGTCGCCACTCATCAGCCGTCGTATAGCCAAATGAGCGGGCTGGAGAGCAGCCCTGAAATGGCGAGATGGATCTGGGACCACCGCTTTGCTGCCGTGGCGTCGGACACGTTTGCCCTCGAGGCCATCAATACTCTCCGCGCCGATGGATCCGTCGACGGCATGGAGCGCATGAGTACGTCTTGTTGACAAGTTGAAGCGACTAGATAAAGGCTGACGCGCAAAAAATAGTCTTGCACCACTACCTCCTCGGCATGTTTGGCATGCCCATTGGCGAGCTCTTTGACCTCAAGCGCCTGTCCGAGTATGCCCACAAGGTGAAGCAGTACACCTTTTTGCTCACGTCGGTGCCCCTCAACCACCCTGGCCTGGTTGGCTCGCCAGCCAACGCCGTTGCCATTTTCTAAATCCCGTGCTTTGCCGCGGGCCGAATCCGCTCTGCAGATTGCAACCAGGGAGAAAAAAAGTAGTGGTGGGGGAAGATAGGAGGGGGAGGAGGGGGGGAGGCTTGTGCTGGAGTGTTTCGCTTCTTCTTCCTACTATTTGTGTAGCGACTTGAAGGTGGGGGAGGAAAAAAAAAAGAAGAAAAAACAAGAGTACAGCATCACATGTCAAGTCAATCCTTGCCCATGGAGCGCTACCCCGCTTCTCCACCATTACAATGCTACGAATTAGGCAATGTCCTGACAAAGCACGTAAATTCATCATGTTTCACCTCGTCAAAAAAAAAAAAAAACCTCTAGCTCTCTTCTCTCACTTCTCACTTCTCTCGCATCTCTCTTTTGCTCCAGTCTCCCGCCATGCAAGCCTACGAAGCCATCCTCAAGGGCAAATACCCCGCCAAGGCACATGCCAAGCGCGTCGTCGACTTGTTGCGCAGCACAAATGGCGTCTTGTACCTGCACGGCGCAGCTTCGAAGCTGCAGGAAGACAATGACTCTCCCCAGCACTTTAGGCAAGCCACCTTTTTTGCTTCTTGTCTCCCCATGACGTCATTAACCTGCTTCTTGTTTTTATTCCTCTTGTCCTTCTTCTAACACACCTCGTCACCAATAGACAGCGACGCAACTTTTACTACCTGACTGGCTGCAATCTCGCCGACTGCCATTTTGCATACGACATCAAATCATGCCGCTCAACCCTCTTCATCCCACCCATTGACCCCGCCCAGGTAATTTGGTGCGGCCTGCCCCTCAGCGCAGACGACGCGCTCCTCAAGTACGACGTGGACGAGGTCAAGTACACCACCGACGTCAACCCAACCCTTACGCGCCTCGCCACCCAATCCGCCCCTTCAACCATTTACGCCCTGGCAAACCAAGTCCCAGACAATGTCACCTTTTTGGAATTCGCCACCAAGGACTTTTCTGCCCTTAGGCCCGCCATTGAAGGCGCGCGCGTCGTCAAGGATGATTACGAGGTGGCCATGATGCACAAGGCAAACGACATTTCTAGCCAGGCGCACAAGGCTGTGGTTGAAGCTGCGCGCAAGGCTGCCAATGAGAGAGAGCTCGAGGCCGTCTTTTTGCAGCGCTGCATTGCCAATGGCGCAAAGGAAATGGCCTATCCCCCCATCCTTGCCAGCGGCACTGCTGCTGCGACTCTCCACTACGTTGACAATGACAAGCCCCTCCAAGGAAAACTAAACCTCCTCATTGACGCTGGCGCCGAATGGGACAATTACGCAGCCGACATTGTCAGTCACTTTCCCTCCATTTACCTCATCCACCACACCCACATTTTCAACTAACAACCCCCAAACCACAGACTAGAACCCTTCCCCTCTCTGGCAAATTCACCCCCGAGTCCCGCCAAATCTACGACATTGTCCTCACCATGCAGCAAGAATCCCTCCAACTCGTCAAGGCCGGCGCCCTATGGGACGCCATTCATCTCCATGCCCACCGCGTCGCCATTCGCGGCCTCGTCGCCCTCGGCATCCTCCGCGGCTCCCAAGAGGAAATTCTCAACGCGCGCACCAGCGTCGCATTCTTCCCCCACGGCCTCGGCCACTTTCTCGGCCTCGATACTCACGACGTGGGCGGCAATCCCGACTCTAAAGATAACGACGCCCTCTATCGCTACTTGCGCCTGCGCGGCAAGTTGCCTGCCGGCAGTGTCGTCACTGTCGAGCCTGGTGTAAGTCTTCCTTTCTTCTTCCCATCTTCCTTTGTTTCTTTTCTTTTCTCCTTCCCTTCTTCCCATCTTCCTATTTTTTTTGGTATCAATTCCTGCATCACTCCAGTATTAATCAAGTGTTAGATTTACTTTTGCGAATTCATCATCAATCCCTACCTCCAAGACCCCGCCCACTCCAAATTCATCGACTCCTCCATCCTGCAAAAGTACTGGACCGTTGGCGGCGTTCGGTAAGTCTTCCAAATCCTTTTACCCTCTTCTCTTCTTTTGGGCCAATTCTCACAAACCGTCTTTTTTTTTTTTTTTTTTTTGCACGTTAGCATCGAGGACAACATCCTCGTCACACAAGACGGCTACCAAAACTTAACGTCGGCTGTCAAGGACCCGGAAAAGGTAGAGGCTCTAGTCACTGCTTGATGTCTTGGCAGCGTCTTTCCATTCTAGCCTTGGAACAATTCTCGTCTTTTTGCCCCAAAAAAGTTTTAGCCATCATGATTTACGTGCCACGATTTTCTTTTTCTTAATTACTTGCCAAAAAAAAAGAATGCATTACGATTATACCATCTCATCTTGAACACAAAAAAAAAAAAAATCACCACGTCAAATCTCGCGACTTATTTTGTAGTATGCAAGTTTTTCAACGTTACGGCTTCATACACAAAACACGCAGCCAACACGACCATCTTTATCAAATCCTTAATTAGCCCCTCCTCCCAAAAGAGGAAAGAGAAGAAAGAGAAAAAAAACTCTCATCGTGCCCATGTAATCATTTTCTCCGTATCCAGACGCCGCCCGAGCCCCCGGTGCACAAAAGACAAAAACATGCTAATGCTCCAAAGACCCGGGACGCTTTATGTAGTACACCAATGCCCTTGCTCTCATCTTTTGTTGCTCATGCTCACACTCAAACCAAACAAACTTGAAAAAGAAAAAAGAAAACCTCGAGGCAGTAACGAGCGCCAAAACAGTCGTTAAATCGCCATGGCACAAGACACGCAAGAGAAAAGACAACAAAAAACGCCAAGACAACAATTCATCAAGAATTCCTTTTTGTTTTCTCATCGCATTCTGGTTGTGCGCACATCGTGACAATCCTGTAATCGTCTAAAAGCATCAACGTCAATGCCCATGACCGTCAATCATTCTTGGCGGCAAGTTGCTGCCATCTCCTTTTTTTTTTGCTATTCCCTTTGAAACAGGGACCCAACGTCACTGCGAATTGCGTCTGTCTCGACAACACATGCACGGCCGATTGCGAAGCCACTAACCCCGAATGGCCGTGGCAGCCTGTGTCTCGCTGGTCCAGGGAAATCTATCTGGCTGAGACGTAAACGAACTGTCGCTTGATGGGGTGCCGGCCCTCGGAGTAATAGTCGAGGTACTCGGCCTTGTCAAACTGACAGATGCAGCATTCAAGAGACTGGTGCTCTCGTCGTGCTTGGTCGCTTCACGGGCCGTCGTCGATGGTGGACCAATGTAGAGCGGAACAATGGGTGCTAGTGGTTTCGGGCGCAACGCTTGACCCATTGCTTGTCCAGGACGCGGGCGACTTGCAGGGCCAGTCAACACGTCAAAGCCGGGCCCGTTAAATCGACTCTTGGTCAGACTTTTTTCTTCAACCGTAGCACTAGGCGCCTTGGAACCAAACTGTATATTTGTGATTAGCTCTTGATGTCCACGTTTGCCCTTGTTGAATTCGAAAAACAAGTATATGCACATGGGGTCAAGTTGTGGGTATGCAATTCGGAAGGGTCCAAGTTGTGGGCGAGGTTACGTACAAAGCAGTACTTGCTGACAAGTTCCTCGTATGATGCCGTACTGGGAAGTCCTCCAGCATTGGACGCGGGCTCCTTAAGGCTGGGCGTGTCGAGCTTGGAAGGACTATCCCTCCCAGTTGCTGCAGACAAGCCGTCAAAGCCGCGGACATTCCTCTTCATGTAGAGAGCATCGCTGTCCTTGTCCTTGGCAGCCTGCATCGCAGCGCTCAAAGAGGCTCCAAAGTCGTAGCGGTTCGAGAAAGCTGACCCGCTGGGGGCAGAAAGGTCCCGAACGAGATTATCGCTGGCCAAGTTCCTAGAAGACTCATTCTTGAGACGCAAGCTGGGCCCCGACTCGTAAAAACATTCATCAACTTTGGAGCTAAGCTTGAACTGGTTCTTGTCTCCTCCAAACGTGTCCAGAGACATGGGGACAGAGGCTGGACGAGGAGTGGTTACTGGTGATTGATGGCGATTGCTTCGGGGTAAAGCGACCCGAGTCCGATTGGAAGCACCCTGAAAGTTATTCTTGCCGTTTTGGACAAGATGCTTCTTCTTGAAATCAACCTGAAAGTTGGCAGAATTATTGTTGTCCCAGAATTGGTTTCCATCCACCATGTAGCGAATGCAAAAAAAGAGCGTCTTTGATTCCAGATTGGCCATGTCAGACAGCTTAATTGTAAAGGTGAAGCGATCATAACCAACAGTTCCTTGGTGAGGACAAATCTCGCTGCTGTACGAGGCATTGATTTCCGAAACAGTTTTCCAATAGTCAAGTGTAAATCGACATATGACTTGCTTGTGAAAGGCAAGATTGGCCACTGCTACCGAGCCGTGAAGAGACTTTTGGTCATTAGACAGCCAGACTCTTTCGACTCGGGCAGGCATTAGTCGTCGGAGTGGAGTGTCAAGTGGGAAGCCGTTCAAGACGAGCTCCCACTCAAAAGGGGGAGTAAGGGAGATTGGGGGCACGTTAGCCCTGCCGCCTCCAAGAAAGGGAAACTCGCTCTCCCCTTGATACGTTTCGACAGGAGATGACCCAGCGCTGACAGCCAGTGGTCGGTCAACCTGTAAAAAGTGTCTCACGTGCTCCAAGTGCGAGTCAAAGTGGACCGCCTTGGACAAGATTGGCGTTCCGGGCATGCTGGATGGGCGCCGGTGAGAGACTCGCAGAGCCGGGCGGACCAGCTCGCCCGACTTTTTGCGAACCATTTGAGGCTTTAGCCTCGGATCCTCGTCACTGTCATCAGACACAGTCAAGGACAAGTCGGCCGCCACAGTAGGCTCGGTCAAGGAGCGAACGTGTCCAACTCTAGGGCTACTCCTTTCCACAACCTTGGCCGCGGCCATGTTTGAGGCCGACGTGACGCGACGTGACGCGACATTTTTTTCGGGCAGCTCAGAATCCGAGAGAATGGCAGAGTCATCTTCCGGCAGCGTCTCGGCAGAAGAGTCCTTGGCGGCGCGAGGCTGCGAAATCTGGCTCACAGCATCTCGCAAATCTTTGAGCACATCACTCTTCTTTTTTCGGAGCTCAGGAGTATCCTCCTCCTCGTCGCTACCCGAGCAGGTGGACTCTGGCGGCGAGACAATGGCGCCTCTCGGCATGACTGCCGATTCGTCGGGAGGCGGAGGTGGCGATTGCCTCACGCTGGAGTCCAGCGATGTGGGCGCATTGGCGGCATTTGTAGATGAAATGGCAGACGAGACGGCATCGATGTCGTTAATGGAGCATGTGCGGCGGTGCTTGTTGAGGTACGAGGCAGATCGGGGGAGCAAAGGTCGTGACCCAGATTGAATTGATGCGCGGCGACTCACATGGGGTGATGAAGCGGCTGACGAAGCGGGCGAGCGGTGTGTCGGTGGCGTATAAGGCATACCAGACCAGTAGAGGGAATAGATGCAAAAGGGCCGAGAGGGCAGCTTGTATCGAGGTTTGGAGAAGAAGCTGGTATGAAGGGGGTTCCGCTGCAGCCGTGGGACAAGCGGGTGGCGAAAGGAGACGGCGAACGATTCAGGACGGCTTCAAACAGGTCCAGTCCGAATGCACGCCTCCTAACTCATAGGGTCGAAGCACCAGCGAATGATGATGAAGAGGGGCCGTAGGAACGATTGAAGAAGAGAGGATGAAAATATTAAATAGAGTCTGGTAGGACCAAGGAGGAGGAGAGACGGGGACTGGTGGCCGATTAGCAAAGCCGTGTACTTGGATTGGTGTAAAAAAAAAAAGTGCAGAGCCAACAGGCAAATCCGACAAGCAAAGGGAAAAAAAAATGTCCAATCGTCGATGAGCTAGGAGGAAGCGATGGGGTGGTCTAAAAGAAGTGCACGGGCATGAACAACGTGCACCGCATTCGGCCGCCCGTACGAAGCGAATTGGTTGAGCGTTGGGATGGAGGGATGGGCGGGAGCGCCGCAAAGGCTGGGTCAGGGCACAGCGGCTGGTTGGACAGAGAGAGCAAGCAAACTGACCTAGTGGCCTTGGAAGCGGCAAGATGCAGTCAACAAGCTAGCTTCGGGAACCAAGTCGGCAGCCGATTCGAGGGGGGAGAGCGATGGGGACAAAATGGGTCGACTGGGCGTTGACAAGGTGATGCAATGGCGGAAGCGTATTGATTAAAAAAAAGAAGGAGATGAAGGTGGATGTGGGTTGGAGAGGGAGCCCTGTGGCGACGGGTAGTAGATGAAGAGGCTGGAGGATGAGGATGGAGGACGAGGGTGAAGGACGAGGGTGAGAGGAAGAAGCCGTTTTCTGGCCAAATGGCCAAGGTGAAGAAGCGGGCGTGAGCGAGAGCTGTTGACCGCTAGAGCACAGGAAACGAGTGCAAGACGTCACTATTGCGATGGCGATGCGATAAGAGCAAGCCTCTCGAGGTAAAGGGTAGGTGCAAGTCAACCAACAGTGGGGTACTTTCCGTCTAATACGGCGAGTGCGAAAGCCGGAAGGAGGTTTTAAAAAAGACAAGAATGAAGCAGGAGTGCTTGATGAAATAGAATAGCCTTTGCATCGAGATTCCACAGACTCGCCGGCACCCAATCTATAGATATTAGTATTCTCGCCAGTCTGGAGCTTGGTCAAACAGCCGGGGGAGGGGGGGAGGGGAATGCCAGCGGCTCGTGTAGCAAGGGCGAGACCGTCCCGATAGGATGGGGGACCGGGCGGTTTTGCATTCGGCTATGGCGGAGCTAGTCTTGCACATTAGAGATAGATGTCCATTACACAGGGCCTGGCATTTACAAGACGGGCGTGTCATGGGCCAGCAATTTTTTTTTCTTTTTTTGCACGTCTTGTTAAACCACAGTGCTGTATACAATACGACCTGGTGAACGAGCCAAGTCTTGACCTTTTTTTTTTTTTTTTATCTCGTAGTTCTGCTTTGCCCCAGCAAAACTAAAATGAACTGATGCGAGTGCAACAGACGTGGTGGTGTGCTGCATGTCGAATTGGCAGGCAAGAGATAACTTTGTCTCCTCCCCTGGCACACCGATATCTGTGCTTGTAAGCGCCATGGATGGACCGATGGCGGAGGCCGTTTTTACTCTGCTGTCTGCAACAACGGCTTTTTGCACTTGGGATGAGGATTGATAGGAAAGCATGTTTTTATTCTTTTCGTTTCTTCTTCTTCTTCTTTTTATTCTTAAAAAAAAGAGGGAAAAAAGAGAGGAAAAAAGAGGAAAAGAAAGGAGTATCCATGGCAATACGAATCTCTCCAACACGCCAAGACTTCTCAAGAGACAAAGAGGGTGGCAAGGAAAAAAAAAAAAAAAAGTTGGCAAGGACCAGCAAAGTGGGCCTGGCTCTTGCATCCCAAGTCGACGAGTTGGAGTCTTCGGCTTCCTTGGAGCGGATTCCCTACTTTGAACGCGACACGCTCGCCTTGGCTACACATGTAGCAATGCGCCAGCCTCGCACATTGCCCATCCAACACACATGCATCTCTACACACCTACATGCACCTACATGCACCTACATGCACCAACAGACACCTACATACTATATACATACACATGCTTCCAACACACTCAAGGCGGTGCATGCTGTAGGGATCAACATCTTGGGTACGCAACCAAGACACACTTTGCATGCAGGCCGCGTCAAGGTGGCAGCTAGTTGCACGGAGCAAGTTGCAGCCAACACTGTCCCGTATGGCCGCACCGGTCACCTCTAGAACCCGATAGTCGTCCGCCTAGTCTGTGCGATAGCGGAGCGTTATCGCACAGACACGCATGCGCTGTAGACGGACAAGTCTGTAAAAAATCTCTTGCTAGGATTTTTTTACCCATAATTTTACAAAAAAAAGCTACCAAAAAGTTCCACCCCAACGGCCACGCCGTCTTGTGCGGGGGTTTTAGTCTTTTTCTTCTCTCTTTTAGCTTTGGTAGTTGCAGCAGACTACTCGCGCCTGGGTGAGCATTGCTTATACGATGGCGTCTTGGTGGGTTGCTATAATATAGGACATTGTCGCCAGTGAGGGGGAAGCGCAGGGCGAGGTGAGTCGAGGCCTATAAAACTTTGTCGGCTTCGCGCCACTCGGACGCTTTTGCCTTGGCCGTCAAGTACAACAAAAAAAGACTGTGCACATGCAAAGACTCTTGCATCAGACTGTTGCATGCCAGCAACTCGAGTCTCCTGTTGCTGCCATTGACTTTTCACCAACAGCGCCACCAGGCAAGTCTTTGCTGTCAAGTCGTCACGCCAGCCCTTTGAAACAGCTGTCCAGTTTCACACAAGGTTCTCCAAGGGCACGCCGCGCCTCAATTCGCCACTCACCTCTTTGCCCGGCCCTCATGGCGTTGCATCCCGTTTTTTCTTAGCAGGCACCTTGGCCTCTGACAAAAAACCTTGCTGCGTTGCACCATTGAGCAGCACTTTTGTCTTCTTTTCCCTCTCGCCCCCTCCCATTACACATGCTACCGCGATTATGCGTTGTTACCTGCTGCACAGCAAATCTCGCCTCATGAGCGTGCAAAGGACTGCAAGTGCGGAATGCTCTGCTGCCGTCTTCCGTGCCAGAGAACAAGACGCACTGCCAATCAAGAACCAGCCATGGTAGAGCCGCTGCCTGCACATCATCGGCTCGGCAAGCCTTATTGACTGCAAACCCGTCCTGTTATGCATGTTGTGCACATGGGGGGCAATATGGATAATAGTTGTGCTGCCATGCATCCATTATTATTTTCCCCCGTAGCCTCTACTGCTGATCATCATGTCATGTTTGCTTGGCGTTTTGCCTATCCTACGCTGCTCGCTGCTGCGAACAAGATGTAAATGCCCGCACAGTATTCCGGAACGTGTAAATACCAAGATGCTCTCTCCCCACTTTCAAGAGACAAAAATAAATAAAGGCCAGCCATGTAGGATAAAAATAAAATAAAAACGTGCGCCACCAAACGGCCACCACACGAGTTTACCAGAGCATATCGGTTACCGGCAGCCAGAGGTGTCATTTCATAGGGTATCTTGCTCGTTACATATAATGCTGCTTATCGTAATATACACAACTCCAAACTTATGCCAAACAAGGAGAAAAAAAAAAGATTCGCTCGCTTCCTCATGTCTACTCTCCCTGAACAGGCGGTCCAGCGTAGTTCTTGTGGCCCCAGGCCCAGTACCATATTGCCGAAATGGCCATGGCAATGACAAAGACGACTGGCGCATAGTTGACTGTCGAGGCGGTGGCTGGAACGACAGAAGGCATGCAAAACAGCGGTAGTGCCAGAAGAGACCATGCTGCTCAAGTTAGTCTCGTCTCAACGTTTCAACACTGGACGCCAAGCAGAAGAGGGGTATCGACGAACCGATTGCAACAATGTTGCACAGTATGCCAATGGGCCCAAGGTAAAACTGGCCCGTCCTGACCTGTTTCCTTCCGCTCCACAAGCTAATCGCTATCGGACAGGCGTATGACGCAGTCAGGCAAATGACACCAACGCCGGAAAAGGCGTTAAAGGCGGCAGACGAGCCAAAGTTGATGAGGCCGAGGATGAGTTGGACAGCTGTGCTTAGCAACATGGCATTCAGAGGCACGTCGAGCTTGCGGTTGACCTTCATCCACCACTTGGAGCCCGGAATGGCGCCGTCTCTGGCAAATGCCCATGTGCACCGTGAGGCAGCAGTTGTGCAACCCACACCGCAAATAAAGGCAAGCAGAAGAAGGGGCACCAGGAGCCCAAAGGCGCCGCCCGAGGACCCAACAGCGTCCTTGATGATCAAGGGCACTGGCTGTCCCGAGTCAATCAGCGTCTGGATGTCGGGCAGCACAAAGACTAGCGGGATCAAAAAGATGAGTCCGGCTATAAAGTTGAGGCCAATGGTTCCGACAATAGCCTTGGGTACTTGGACTGCAGGCTTCTGCACTTCTTCGCACATGCTGCAGCTCCTCGTCAGCGCAAACAAGTCACTGCCGCCTTGGGATTTGGGCTGGTCTCACGAGATTACCATGCCTGTTGACGACGTGGCATAGCCAGCATGGAGAAGTCCGACGCAAAACGACCACCCGTCTGGCCAGCCCGAGTGTGACTCAAAGTGCGTAAAGACGTATTTCGCATTGTGGTGGCCATGCTTGGCAATGACGAGAACGGAAATCATGATGGCGATGACGCCACCAAACGTCACAAAGATTGCGGCCGTCTGATGAGCGACTTGGTTAGCAACACAGACTGGACAGATGGGGTGACACGACACTGAGGAGGCCGTCGGAAAAAAAAAAGAGAGATGAAAATGATTCTTCTTTTTTTTTTTTAATTAAAAAAGAAAAATACAACAAGACGAAGCGTGGACTGCAGATTCTTACATCAAGCCAGGGCAGCCATCGATTACCGAGTGCAGAAGTAGCATTGCACAAAATGGTAATGGCCAGAAAGATGAGATAGGTCTGCCAATTTGAAGCATCAAAAATTGGAACGCCGGGCGCTTTTTCAAAGACATTGATGCACGAGACGAGAAAGAGAGTTGTGCCAAAGTTGACAGAAAGGGTGATTGCAATGTTGCCGACAACATACAGCCATCCACAGGTCCAGCTTGCAATGCGCCGCCAACGGGCAGAGGCAAGCATAAAGGCCTGGTAGTATACACCTGAAGGAGAAGACGACAATCAACCATTATGCACCTCTGAGCGAGCAGGGGGGCGGGAAGGATTCGAGCGCGATGCGTCTTATTTTCGCACAAGACAGGTTGATGGGACTCGGAGCGGTCAAGTATATACCTCCGGCTGTCGGGTAGACACTTGTAATCTCACCAAGGGACGAAGCGACACAGAGAATAATGGCAGAGACAAGCACCCAGCCCCAGATGATGTTGACGGGGCCGCCGCCCACCAGGGGATAGTTGAGCGTCGTAGCCAAGCCATACGGAATGGCAGCGAGCACAAAGGACATGAAGGCGACTTGGAGCGCCGAGCGGTTGCGCGCCAGCTCGGCCTTGTATCCCAGGCTTTCGAGGATCTGGTCCTCGGCCCCGTCCGAGATGGAGGGCCGCGGAGCCTTTTCTAGCTTGGGGTCCATGTTGCCTTGTTGCAGCATTTCGTGATGCTTGCTTTGGCTGGGTCGACGGGCATCCATGGTGGTTGCGAGACAAGGATACAAAGTGTCGAGAAAAAAAATCTTTTTTTTTAAAAAAAATTTAAAAAAGACGACGATGGATGCCGACGAGGCTCAGCATGTAAAATCGGTCAAAAGGAGAGCTGGGACTAATTAGCCGGGCGATTTGCTTGGCGCCTGAGCAGCGCTCCGTTTGGACGAGCACGGCGTACAGATTGAATCAGCGTCAACCAGCAGCCCATCAAGGTGGGCTGAAGGAGGAATGGAGAGGAGAAAATAAGACGAGTGGTAACGGGTGAGACGGCCGACTAGTTGCAACATGTGACTGATAAACGACTACTACTCCAATCTGGTGCGTGCTGGTTATCTGCAGCTAGACAAGAGAAAAGGAATGTTGGACGTCAATGACGCGGACAAAAGTGTGCAGATTTCTGGCCCCCTGAAAATTGAATCTCCTCAGAGAGAAAATATGAATCAAATCTTGGCCAAGAAGTTGTATCAAAGTGGACGCCAGTTGTTATTAAAACACGGCCCCATTGACCGTCCGGATAGGTACGAATTACGCGATAAATGCAACAATAAATACAGAAGCGGTCCAGCGTCTACACAACGGAATGAAATACAGGGGCTCACCAAGGGCCCACGGTAACGTCCGAGGGCCCGGAGTGACAGCATCTTGTTGGCCTTTAAATTTTTTGCGGCCACGGCGCTTACGACTCGTTGGTCTAGAAGCCCGTCAAATGAGACAATGGGCGGGCCTTGCAGCAGAAACGCCTGCCTGGCTTGGTGGCTGCCGACGCAAACAGTAGACCCCTTGCGATGGTTTCCATCATCATAGTTGGCCCGCAATCTTATTAAAAAAAAGTTACATCTTTTTTTCTTATTTTTCTTAGTGGGAGGGAGACTTGTTCTAGACGGCTGTCAAAGAAGCCCGTTTTCAGAATCTGCATATGTGGGATATATGCATAATGAAGTCAAATGACGCCAGGAGGCGGGGTGCCAAGCGCATAATTTGTTTTACTAAGGCTTGGAGATGGAGTCAAGTACGTCATGGTCCGCTGTCCTCATCAGGCGCCCACGGCCGGCCCGCTGGCGCCACGATGCGACCAACAGGGCCAGACGGGCGTCGGCCATGGGGAAACCGGAAATGCCCATGTGCGAGAGCCGAGTTGGAAATCGTTGTCGAGGGCAAGTCCCGTATATATCGCTCATCGGTTGGCCCGAAAAAAAAAAAA
>NJET01000010.1:176121-250447 GCA_002591415.1 Ophiocordyceps australis | reverse complement strand
CAAAACTTGAATGGGCATGGCCGCTGACCATGGCTCCAAAGCATTTCCCCAAAGCCATATCCAGAGTCACGTGCCGTGTGGGGTCAGCCGTTGGCGTCGGCAAAGGCGTCGTCAAATGCTGTCGAGGCTTTGACGACTTGGGCTCGCATCAAGATCTCCAGCCGCATCACTACAACCAGCACGAGCAATCTTACCCCCGCCCGGCGTATCGACAAGAGCATTCGGCATGGTCTACTACTTTGCTTCCAGCGTCGTCGATCCTGCAGCCGTCATCTATGTCGGCAAAGACAAGTTTGAGAGTAGGTCCACGGCAGACGGGTCCCGCCCCATGTACATGCCAGCAATGCGCAGTAGCCTGTCTGTTCTCACATTTACTAGACGAAGATCTCATAAAATTTGGATGGGACCAAGATGTCTGGTAAGCACAGCTTCCAGCCCCTTCAGCTCTTGTGCGCCAAGTCACATTCCTCATCTTGTTCCTGCTATAGGGTAAGCCATTCTCCCGGCTCCAGGGAGGAGCGAAGCGGATAGATGATGGGGCAATAGTTTCACGTCGATAAACTTTCCAGTGCCCATGTCTATCTTCGAATGCAAGAGGGGCAGGCCTGGGACGCGTTGCCCAGTGATCTTGTTGAGGATCTTGCCCAGTTGACAAAGGCAAACTCGATAGAGGGTACTGCTCCTCAGCTCATTCGCCACGCACTCTCTCCCGTGCTGTGCTGACTCGAGCAGGGAACAAGAAGGATAACATTACCGTCATTTACACGCCTTGGTCAAATCTCAAAAAGGATGGGCGCATGGACGTGGGCCAAGTGAGCTTCAAAGATGCGCGACTGGTGAGCTTTTTTTTTTCTCGACGCAATCAATCTCCCAGGCCATGCCGCGACTGACGTGTGGTATAGGTAAAGCGCACCTTGGTGCCCCAACGCGTCAATGCCATTGTCAATCGCCTCAACAAGACAAAGGTTGAGAAGAAGCCCGACTTTAGACAGGAGCGAGATGATCACCTCAAGGAGCTGCGTAAAAGAGAAAATTTGGCCCAAGAACAACGAGTCTGTGGATGCCCTGCTTTTTCATAAAATGGCCTGTGCCGTACTAACGAGTCGCAGAAGAGGGAAGAGGCCAAGCAGGCACAAGAGTGGCAACAAAAGAAGTGGCAAAAGGATCACGCATATGACGACATGTTTACTGAAGAGAACATGCTTGCGTCTAGCAATCAAAACCGGCAAGAAGACTGGGAGGACGACTTTATGTAGCTCACATTTCTTTTGGCTATATACCTGGCTACGCTGACGACAAGTCTTGCATAAAGATACAAGACGTCATCTTGTCAGCTTGGTCTTTTGGCCGTGTGCTCTGCCAAGGTGGACATGTTGACATCGTCATTGATCTGGAAACTGTCTACAAGGATGGCCTTGGTCAACTAACACCGATGCCTCGTCCGATGCCAGACTTTAGCTGCTCGAGCCTGTTGGCCAGCCCTCTGAGGTCATTGCCAACGCCCATTCTGACTGGGGTGCAGGTGCCACTAAAACTCAAGCCGACGCCCCCAGTGCCTCGCGAGCCACACTCTGATTGACTACTACTTGTCGACGAGTCTTGCTCGGCTTCAACCGGGTCTCCTTGCTCTTTTGTCTTGAGCCCCAGCGCGATGCTCCTGTCAGCTTGGCTTGGGCCATCATGTTTGACCAGAGACTCATTACTCAGACACACGACGTCTAGTTGCTTCAGTTTAGTCAGTGGTTTTCCTCCCGGTAGTCTGACGTCTGCCTGGAGCGTCTCGGCAATGTCGGCCAGGAGGACTTCCATGGGGCAAATATAGGCAACCTGCTTGAGCGAGCTCCATGCAAGAATGTGCGCGCACAAGGCTCCCGTCGTGCAATCAACTAGCCATGCCCCGCTGTCTCCGGGGACTCCCAGGGGCGAGGCGTCTGAGTGCTGGGAAATGGTTGCTACTTGGTACGTGTGGCTCATGGATTTGCGGCCCTGGAGCTTGACGGCGGTAATGGCTGGCAGGATCTTGCCCAGCTGCTGCCCGCTTGTTCGCGCTGCGCATTGGACCTCCATGCCTGGAAGGGTCAGGCACGAGGCGACAGTAGTGGGACTTGAGTATCGAGATTGGCCTTGATGGCGCGAACCGGGCTCTCCTGCATCCTGTGACGCTTGCAGCATGCAGTTTTGGTCGGGGAGACGGTCTTGGGCAAAGCTGAACAAGGCCCAGTCTATCTCGTGGACGAGGCCGTTTACTTGCTTGCCTCGGATGCCGCTAGATGCAAAGCAGTCGCCCAAGTGGCAGCTGAGGAGGTGGTCGTCGTCCTCGTCAGCCTCATTGGCATAGTAGTCGTCGCCCATGTCGTCGAGCGCGGGCTGCGTAATCTTGAAGTCGGTGTCTGAGTCTGGCCGAATCCCAGGAGCGTCTGGAGTGCTGCAAGCATCGCCGTCGTCCGACTCGTCGTCGGAGTCGAGGAAAGAAGAAGCATCAGAGCACGATTCCAGGTCCGAGTCTGAAAGCTCGTTTGATGAGGAATACAAGACGTCTTGGGGGCCGGCGATGCTTCGTTGGGGAGCTTCTTGATCTTGCTGCCCCAAGTTGCCAAACATGTGGTGCACCGACATGCCATAGGGCTTATCATTGACGAGGACGAGGCCGCCAAAGCTGACTGGAGGCCAGTGGCGTTGGTTTGCCCAAGCTCCGATGCTCGCCCCGTTGCGAGGCTTCTTTTGATACTGCCGGTTGGCGCGTCGTGCTTCATCAAGAGAGTCGTCTAGGGGCTTGGAGTCGTTGCGCGAGCGCACGACGTGGCCTCTACAGACTTTCAAGGCGAGACCGGTGCTGGGACCAAAGATGTGGGCTAGTTTTTTCTTGAGAATGGCGCGCACCTTGGCGACGGATGTGCAGACTACCAAGACGGTGGGCTGGACGGATTCGGGACTGGGGCCAATGGACTCGAGGGAGACTTCGACTGACTCGGCGTGTTTGCGGTAGAAGCTGCGGAGGGCATGGTCAATGAGGGGCATGAGTGTAGAGTTCCATTTTTCCACCAGGTCGGTGGCGAGGGGGATGTGGGTAAAGAGTTTTGATTTTGGTTTGACCTCGGGGCTCTTTGTGGGAGGGCGTTGAGTGGATCGAGGTGGGGATTGAGGTGAAGACGTGTTGGGGGTGTTTGCGTCATGATGGGAGTGTCGAGCCTGCATTTCTTTGAGACTGCGCTTTTTATCCAGCCGAGGCGGAGCATCTTTTTGAGCAGGGATGGAGCAAGATGGTTTGAAAGTCTTGTAGTCGTGGCGTGTCACTGTCGTTTGCTTCTTGTCGAAGCTTTTGGTGTAGTTGGCCTCTTGGGTGGGGAGATGGCCCAGGTCATCTAGGAGACAACATATCTCGAGATGATGTCTGATATTGCTTTCCAGAGCAAGTAAATCAAGGTCTCCCTCGCCTCCTTTTCCGGCCTTGAAGCACTCGCGCACAGCCGCAGCGTAGAGACTGCCGCACTTTATCGTCAATTCATCCAGGGGCGGCGTGTTTGAAGCGCAAGTCGCAGCGACGCTTTCAAGAGGCTGCCATGACCCAATGGAGAGGAGGAGGAGGGCAAGCTGACCATAGTCGGCGATTTGCTCTTCACGGGGAGAGGTAGTGGGAGAGATGGTGGGTGAGTGGGCGTCAAGGGGGTCGTGCCAGGGGGAAGACGTCTGTTGGGCGGCGCAGGGGAAGATGTCAAAGGACGAAAGCAGGGGGCGGCGCATGTCGATTGTGTCTTGAGGGGGTCTAGTTTCCGAGACTGCGTCGTTGAGAGACTTGGAATCTGAGAGAGAGGTGCCTGCTTGGCTTGTCGTGTAACCGAATAAAACATCATGGCCAGACAGAGCTCCATGAGAGACGCCGCGGAGATGCAACTCAAAGAGCGTGTTTGCAAGATTATACGCCAGTCTAAACTTGACTTCTAGAGGCGGCTCAAGTCCAGCCTCGGAAACAAGATGGGCAAGCGAGACAAGGGTGCCAGACGAGTGGACGGCCTGGCGCGCGTTGAAGAGCGCTGGGAAGCGGTAAAGCAAGCCGAGACGCGCATTATCCAAATCCTCAAAGAAGCCAAGCAGCCGCGGCAGGCCAAGCCAGGCACGGCGCGAATCAGACTGCAGGGCGGCGGCGAGCTTCTCAAGACGCGCCATGTCGGGCATGATGCCCGTGGCGGCAAAGATGGGGTCAATGGCAGCGTGCTGGAGGAGAAGAGGCTCATCTGTGAGGGCGGCGTCGCGCATCTCGGGCTCGAGGCACGGAGACGCAGCGTCGAGTTTTACAACATGGTGAGAGTGGGAGAGTGACGAGGGCGAAGGAAGAGGGAAGAGGGCATTGGGGTCAATGTGGCAGGGCGTGTGAAAGCGGCTGGAAGCAAATGCGCGCTGGTCCTTGGCGAGTAGTTTCGAGGTGCTCGAGGCGCTGCGGATAGAGTGTGAGCGCGAAAGGGCAAAGAGACTATCAATGGAGACGGTCAAGTCTGCGACGAGGGCGTCGAAGCGCGCAGCATCGTCTTGCGTAGCGACGGAGCGGGCAGCGAGTTGCAGTTGCGCGAGAATAGTCTTGGTGGTGGCCATGTTGCGTGCAACGAGGTCGCCGAGGCCAGTGTGCGCGAGGCAGGTGTCCATGTCGACTGGCTCGGCCCACTCGAGCCCCCAGCTGTAGAGGCGGCCCTGCTGGATGCGCAGTTTGCGGTAGAGGCTGCGGAGGCGAGGATCCTGCGCGGTGCATGGCTCTTGGACAAAGAGGGTGGATTGCTTGGTGTCGTTGTAGAGGCGTTGCAGAAGGGGGTTTGAGGGAGGGAGGGAAGAAGGGCTGACAAGATGGTCCATTGTGTTGGGGTGAAGAGTGAAGAAGGGGGGGGGTTATGAGCAAAGGGGGTTTGGATTCTGGTGGTGTGGCATTTTGTATGCCGACCATGGCTTCTTGGTGCTGCTGCCTGCAAGAGGGAAAAGAAGCCAGTGGACAAGTCGGTGGTGTCTTTTTTTTGCTCCTTGTCTGTCGTTTCCCCTGTAAAAACACTGCTGCCTGGTGGGCGTTGGGCCAATTGGCTCTAGAGCTGCCTGTTGGTGCTGACGGGATGCATAGGCCCGAGTGTTTTTGGCACGTCGGGACAAGGCGGTTTGTAGATGAGAGTTTTGGGAATAGTTTCTGTTTTGCTTATGCCGCATGATGCATCACGTGGTTTTTGTGCTTTGTTCATATGTCGACGATTATGAATATTCTCTGCTGACGGGGTGAAAGAGGGGGGGGAGGCTGGATGTGGGCGAGGCTTGTTGTTGAATAAAGAGCCATTTTTGGTAAAAAGGACGTCTACTCTATGGATCTATTGTTGTGGATTCGTGTAGATGATTGTCTATATTCGATGCCGTGTCACGTTGGTTAGTTGGTCGTCGAGGCCCTGTGCATCATCGATTACCTCGACAGGCTCGAACCATGTTCTTGGCGCATCTCTTTAGAAGCAGTCATGTACAATGAATGCAAAAAAAATGAAAAATGACATGCAACGTGTAACAATTCCGACTCGACGGTTTTTTTTGCCGTATTCATCAGTATTCATCAGCTTTTGGAAATACAACTCAACCTCTAAGCATCACCGCTTCACGCACACTGTACATGCTGCCACGACCCCGCACGGCAGACGGGCAGGACTTTGGACTCTCCGTTGCTGGTGTGTTTTGATGATTGGATGGCGTGGTTGGATGGGGGAGGATCACAGTAAGAAGGGGGGGGGGAGGAAAAACTTGGTATGGACTGTTGCATTTATATTGCAGGACAAGACTTGGTTTTTTCTAGCTCGCTTAGCTTTGTGAAAAGAAACAACTAGTCACGCGGCCGAGTTGAAGTAAGCCTCGATTAAAAAGATTTGAGGTTGAATGTTTGTTTTGAAATTGCAAAGGTTGAGTAGCATACAAAAGCCGAGGTTGACATTGCCCTGGGAAATATCAATGTACACCGTCACCGTGTCCCTTCTTCGTTACTCTCGAGTCTCTTCTTGGCCGGGAATAACTCATTCTCAGCCGCACTCACCACTCTGCCCCCATACCCAGCCTCACTCGCCCTCACGCCGCCCCAGTACCGTTTTCCCCCCTCCTCGGGACTCGCGCTATCAAAAAGAAAAAAAAAAAAACCAAAAAGAAAAGACACGAGCCCACGAAAGAGGCGAGAATCCTCCGCACAACGTCTTACATGCTTTTCTGCCCCCGACACGGGGCGCGGCCTTGTGATTGGTGCTGGCAGACTTGCAGCTGAAGACGAGGCCCAGGCCCCCAAGGAGTACTATATTTGTATTCTCGATCTTGGCGCCGTTGAAGCTTAATGGTAGCCTCGTCTTTAGCTCCGGCTGTCGCGCATGCGTCACTGCGGGCGCATGTCCTGGGAGGAGGGTACCTTTTTTTTTGTTTTTTTTTGCCTTTGCCCGCTTCCAACAAGGCGAGACGGCGAGGGAATGGGGGAAAAAAAAGAGCGGCAGGGGAACTGGATGCTGGTAGAAGCAGGGCACTTGGAGCTTCAGCTGAGCATGGACGGCGGGGAACCTGGTCGTGGGATAAACAAGTCGAGGCGGTTGGTGAGGCTCGTAGTGAGGAAGGAAAAGGGTATAAATATGAGGCTTCGTCTGCCGTCGAGTTGCTAAAAGGGCCAAGACAAAAAAAGAGACAGTTTTTCAAAAAAACATTTACAACTTGAAAGTCTTTGTTCTACTCTTTACAAGAAAAACAGCAAACATGCACATTACCAAGGTTCTCGCTCTGGCCTTTGCGTCGTCGGCACTGGCAGCCGACACTGCCGCTAGCTATCTTGTACAAAGCCTTGTTTGGGTACAATGGAAAAAGAGAGTCGAGTCTAACGTGTGGGTGTTAGGGCATCGCATACAGCCAGCCGCAGTACCGCGGATACTCGCAAACCATTGGCAACCACGAAGCCGGCCGCTGCGTCAATCTTGATCGCGGCGTGTAAGTCTTGTCCAACCAAGATTCTAGATTAAGAGATGCTAATGTTGTGTAGACGCAACGATGTCGAGTCTGTGCGTGTGTCTCGAGGTGTTCGCTGCACGTACTGGAAGTAAGTTTTGAAAAAAAAGAAGAAGGCGTCAAGAAATGTGAGGCTAAAAGGATTGGGAAATAGTGATCAGTACTGCCGCGGGCACTCGGATTCGTATCAGCAGGATGATGGCTACGTGCGCGGCAAAAAGTACGACTCTGTGCGGTGCGAGTACTGGAGACGCTAGATGGGTGTGGAGAAGCCAAGGGGGAGGTAATGGAAAAGGGGGTGGCCTCGATGTAGGTTTTGTCCCTTGATGTAGCTATTCACCCCCGGGGTCAAGGGTTTTCCTATATTGTAATGCAAATGCAGAGGCTCGAAGGCTACGTGAGCAGTTTTGAGAGGCAAGAGTCAAGTGTGATGCGTATATACTTTATTTGCAAGGATATGTACGGCTACATGTATCAAGGCTGTGCCAAATGGTAAAATACTGGCCTGCTTGGAAACAATGCGTGGCGTGGAAGACGCCATGGGGGCCCTGCAATGATGATACTAGGGGTATTTCTGCACCGGTAAAAGAAGATGATGAAGAAGAAGAGATGAAGAGAAGACCATGAAGAATAAGAGATGCCGGAAAAAATGGAAAAAAAAAAGGGGAAAAAGAAAAAGAAGAAGAGAGAGCCGGCTACTCGTAGCGAATAACTAGAGAGGGCGTCTCGCTCACATCCCACTGCGTCTTGTCGGCCTCGTCGGCAAAAATGTGCAGGGCGCGGACAACAAGCTTATACGGCCCCGGGGGCGCATAGTTGCCCGAGTCGAGGCGGCCGTCCCAGGCAAAAGGATTCGGCCCGCGGGTATTCCAGCGCGCGGCAAAGCCAAAGGGCTGGCCAATGCTCTTGACGCCCCATTCATTGACGGGCACAGGCACCTTTGTCGGCCCCAGGGGCACCACGTCGGCGCGGACCTGGGGCGAGCCGAGCGCGAGCTGGACGACGAGCGCCGGGAGATCCATCCAGGGCTGAGAGGTGCCCGGCGGCGGGAGGGTAAAGGAGACGTTTGAGCCGACGGGGAGGAGCATCTTGTCGTTGGACATGGCGATCCACGTGTCGTCGCTCTTTAGCACCTGGGCCTTGTTGAGGGACCCCGTGAGCCCCTGGTAGGGGATGCTGAGGGCGGAGCCGTCGGAGCCGTTGATGGCGATCCAGCCGGACCAGAGGGCGAGGCGCTGGGCATCCAGGCCGCGCGGGGGCGTGGGCTCGACATTGATGGAGGCCGAGGCACCGGGCGCAAGGGAGAGGGAGGACTGGCTGAGTTTGATGGTGGCGGCATCGTGGACGACAGAGTTGGGAAAGGGCTCGGGATAGATGGAGGTGCGGCTGAGGGTGTAGGCAGTGATGGCGGGCACGTGGGACAGGTTGTAGGTGATTTGGCGGGCGCTCTTGTTGGAGAGGGTAAAGTTGCGCAAGGAGACAAAGTGGTCCGAGTCGTTAAAGGAGAGGCCCGAGGGCTGGAGCAGAGTGGTGGCGTAGGCAGCGTCGTAGGCCTGTACCATGCCGCCGCCCTGCTGCGCCGCAGGAGCGAGATAATCGGCAAACTTGTGGCCGTCGTTGAAGAGCTGGGGCTTGGAGGTTGCGGATAGCAGACTCTCAATCAAATAGGGGTCAAGCGTGCCGCGGACCTGGGACACGAGGGCGACGATGCCGGCAGCCAGGGGACAGGCCATGGAGGTTCCCGAGAGGACGGCATAGCTGCCCAGCGCGCGCGGCCAAGTAGACAGGATATTGCCGCCCGGGGTGCCGACCTGGGGCTTGAGGTCCATTTCCCAGGTCGGGCCCCAGGTGGTGTACTCGCTGAGGGCGCCGCCCGTCTCGTTGTTTGCGATTTGTATGAGGGCAGTGCCGGCCTTATCCGCCGAAGCCATGGCCAGGGTGACGGTGCGGTTTGCTCGCAGCGCGGCAATCCAGGTAGCGCCCAGGCTGGCCATGGTCATGCCGCCGGCGAGGATGCCCGGCACGTCGCCGAGATCAATGGCCGAGGCGCCGGCAGGGACATTGTTATACACCATGATGTACTTGGCGCCCTTGGCGGCAGCATTAGCCGCCTTGACGACAAAGTTGCAGCTGCCGCGGCGGATGAGGACGATTTTGCGCGAGAGGTCAGGCGTGGAGGCTGGGAGAGGAGAGCAGGCGTCGTCCTTGATGCTGGGGTCGAGGCTGGTGGCGTAGAGGGGAAGCGTGACGCCGTTCCAGGCACTCGGCTCGCCGGGCGCGTAACCAAAGCGAACGTCGGAGCCATTGTCAATGCGGTAGGAGACTTCAGAGAGCAGCATGGGCGTCTGCGAGTTATCAAACGAGGCAATAGCGGTGACGAATTTCCCATCAGCGGCGCCACTAGCATAAAACATGCCCTCGGCGCCCTCGTTGCCTGCGGAGACGGTACACGGCACGCCCTTTTGCACGATGCGGGAAACAGCCACGGCCCAGGGATCTTCGGACCAGCCGCTGGGCCCGCCGATGGAGGCGGTGATGATGTCTGCGCCGTCTTGGTAGGCTTGGTTGTAGGCGGCGATGAGCACGTCGTTTGAGACTTGGCCCTTGCAGCCAAAGACGCGGTAGGCGCCGAGGATGGCGTCGGGGGCGGCGCCGGTGAAGGAGTATTTGTTGGCCGAGGGCTGGGCGGCGACGATGCCGGCGACGTGGGTGCCGTGGCCGGCGCAGTCCATGGGGTTGGGGTCGGGGGTGGGAGTGTTGGAGCCGTTGTAGGCGTCGCCGACGAGGTCGGTGCCAAAGGAGACGAGGCAGCCGGGGCCGAAGCAGCCGCCGAGGGCGGGGTGGAGGTAGTCAATCTGGGGGTCGTTAGAGAGGGGGTATGGAAAGGGGTATAAGAGGAGAGGAGCTAGGACAGAGGAGAGTAAGGGGTATAAGAGGAGATGGGCTAGGACAGAAGAGAGTAAAGGGTATAAGAGGAGAGGAGCTAGGAAAGAGGAGACGAGCTAGGAAAAGAGTAGAGGAGAGTGTATAAGAGGAGAGGAGAGTGTATAAGGGTAGAGATGGTCAAGGGTAGAGGAAATGGTTGAGGGTAGAGGAGATAGAAAAGAGCAAAACTCACCCCCGTGTCAATCACGGCAATCTTGACGCCCTTGCCCGTAATCCCCTTGGCCCTCAACCTATCCACCTGCGTCATGACATGCGGCGAAAACCCATCCGCCGACGCATTCCCCCCGCCCCCATCCCTCGCCACCAGCTTCCCATCCCTCCCCCCACTCCCCACCCACTGCACCGTCGGATTCGGCATATCATAGAGCCTCACCGGCCAGACATTCTTCACCGCCGGCAGGGCCGCCAGCTCCGCCGCCTGCTTATGCGCCTCGTCGACATTATCAATCTGCACCGAGAGGCCCTGGAAGAGCTCATAGTCAAACCTCATGCGCGTGCGGCCCTGGCGCTGCACCTTGCCGTACACGGCGCTGGCATCTTGGCCTTGGACGACTTCGACAATGTATGCGCCGGGGACGACTTCCGCGGAGGGAGCGTGGCGGGCTGGAGAGGCGAGGATGGAGGCTGGGAGGGCGAGGAGGAGGCTTGGTCGGACCATGGTGGAGAGAAGAATGGCTTGTATAGAGGAAGAGGGGGGGGATGGAGTCGTGTGTATATAACGGGACGCATCTCTGTATATATAGATTCAAGCCCAAACTTCTCATTGTGAAAAACGCACATGTATAATCTCATATGCACTCCATCACCACATGCCTCGTCCCCAAAGAACCATGCAAGCGCTCATGCGCAACCTCCCGACCCCCTGACCGCCTCGACGCACAGAGACATACACACCATGGGCTAGTCCGCCGACATGTGAGCGCTTCCTCCCCCCCCCCCGCCATGACCATCTCGGCTCCCGGCATAGGCAATGAGAAGAAGAAGAAAAAACACGCAGCGGAGATTACAAGGGGCCAGCCATGCAGAGCTCTTTTTCTTTCTTTCCAAGCATGGCATCAAGTCGGTAGTTGCAATCATATAGTCTCACCACCACTACTTTTTTTTTAAAAAATATTCTTTTTTTTTATCTCTTGTTACTAAATACATTTCCCCAGCGCCCCCGTCCCAATCTTCCATTAAGCTTAACACCTTTTCCCTCTCTTTTTAAAAAAATCACCCCCCTCCATGTGCGTAATATAACCCACGCGAAAACAGTCCGAGCTACGATAAGCTTGCCGCAAAAAGCGTGGGGTAAAAAAGCGGGTTATACGCCATGGCTCTTTGTATCTTTTGTATCTGTGCTTTCTTTTTCTTTTTTTTTACCTCGGCATCTACCAGAATTCTCACGTTTTGTAAACATTTTTACGGGTGGTTTTTTTAGATTGCCCGTCTAGGCAGGTGACAATGTTTGCTTAACCTGTAAAACAGCTTTACACGTCACATTAAACAAAAAAAACGTTGGCTTATTGCTAGTAAGCTCGGGTCCCACCCTTGTGCCCACGTGTCTGGCAAGTCAATCTCGACAAACCAAAAAAAAAAAATTCAACACTAGGAAAAGAAGAAAAAAAAAAGGACTACGGCCCCTGGGTAGGTTATCCGCCTCGTTGTAACCAAGCCCATAGCGCTGTGCAATCACAGCCTACGTTTCAGGCCATGCCCACCCCGTTACACGGCATCCAGGGGGAATGAAAGGAGTCGGTGCCCGCCCTACCCTTTTTCCTCTCTTTTACTCTTCCCGTTTTTGGAGCTTCTTTCTTTCTTTTTTAGCCTAGTTTCCGCATATCCGGATCTTGCCATGCCGGTGCTTACTCCCCGTCCGTGTCTCTCCCTCAAAAAAACAGCATATAAATCCCCCCCCCAATCTTTGCTACACCTCCCGGCATCTGCATCTCGGGAAAAATACGTTCCTGCATATTCCCCCCCTTTTTGTCACATGCACCCCTCCCCCCCCCCTTGTCCTGATTTTTTTTTTTTTGATTTCCTCGTCACAAGGTATACTGGTCAGCCTCGAAGCCGCAGCGTTGCACTCCCCAGGCCCGATATGGATCACTTGTCCGGCATCTCCACTTGCACCGGGACTGGTGACCCCTTGTTGCAAAGCATTAGAGGAGAAAAAAAAAGGAACCGTTGGAGCAACACGGGACTTATTCTGCGGGCCGTTATCTTGTCGGCGGGCCCAGCCGCTGTCGTTCAGTAGGCGTTGCATTCTCGGCGTGTCAACATGTCAAAGAGTACCTCGATCGACTCTTGTCTTTTCTTTTCTTCATGCCATTATATTTTTAGACTCCATCGACTCCTTTTCTTTTTATTCCATTATATTTTTAGACTCCTTCTGGCACCATATTTTTAGACTCCATCCTCTTCCCGTTTAACCCTCCCCCAAAACTCAATCCTTACCGTGCCATCTCTATCCTTGCTTTTCCCCATCTCATCCATCCCTCCCGTCCCTCCATTCCCCCATCTAGCAACATGTCCACCTTCCTATCCCGTCGGCATCCCTCCTTCTTTTTTACACATCGCCACAAGTTCTGCCTCGCCATCGGGTTTTAAGATTACCTGCCTACATTTGCCGTCCTGATAAACCCCCCCCCCTCCCCTTGTTACATGGCCCGTTGGCGTTATCCTCACATTTCTCACTTGTCGTCATCTGACCGGCCAGAACCTCCAATTTTGGATGTATGCTGCATGCCAGAAATTTCCACTCAACCAGTCTCTCCTCTTGTGCAGCATGCAATGCACCCCCCAATCAAATAAAAAAACCCCTCCCTTCTCCAAAATCCCTACCCAGCATCAAAAACCCACTTGTGCCAAAAAAGTAACCCTCTTTAATCAGCTACCCTACACCCCGGCGTAGTTCAATCCCCGCATCGTGATTGGCCATGGCTTCCCATCTCCACCCTTGTCAACTAGGAACTTTTTCCCCTTCTTCTTCGCCTCACCACCAAGCTTCCATCCTCACCCTCGCCCATGATGCTGCGCTCCTCCATGCCCCTCCGTCTGCGCCTCCTACGCCTCGCTACCACCCCGTCTGCGGCTCCACTCTGCCACCCGCGCATCTACTCCGCCTCGTCTGCCGCAACCTTGCTCTACCCGAGCTGCTCCTCCTCTTCTTCTTCTTCTTCTTCTTCTTCCTCTAAACGCTTCTCCTCGTCTAGCAGCCACCCGCCAGACACGGCCCACCTCTCCTCGGCCGAACTCTCCATTCACAATATCCTCAGCCCCCTCGAACCGACGTATCTCGTTGTTCGTGACGTTTCGGGCGGCTGCGGCTCCATGTTTGCCATTCACATCGCCTCGCCCAAATTTCGTGGCCTCTCCCTCCTCAAGCAGCAGCGCCTCGTGAATGCGACGCTGGGACCAGAGCTGCTTTCCCAATGGCATGGCATCCAGCTGCGCACAGAGGTCTCGCCCGAGACGCCAAGTGACTCTTGAGACTAGCTGTCGGCTCTACAGCCACATCAAGTCTTTTTAACGAGGTCCCTTGAGCCAACTTTTATTCGCGACTTGGGAACACTACCAATCCTCTACCAATCTCTTCCCCTTTTGCAGTCAGCATTCTCCCAGCTGTATGCTACCAAATTTATCAAGTCTACCAACTCACCCAGCATTCTCCCAGCTGTATAAAAGTCCACCAAATCAAGCAACATATCCCATCTCAATCTCCCTCTCAACTTTACAACATTCAGCTACGCCCAATCTACACCCCCGACAATCATGTCCACCAAATAACTTTTTCACGCCTACACAAATCCCACACCCAACCTTGTAAAAACTTGGCATGCCCAAAGAAAAACACATCTTGTTATTCTAGAAATAAGCATAAAAGGGGTAAAAAAAAAAAAAAAAAAAAAAAAAAAAACTCTAATAAACGCCGTCGTACACGTCTTGTTTCATTCTCTCGTACTCGAATACCTTTTTGATGCAACGCACCCTCAACAATACCACAAAAGAATTCTTTCATAGGAATATACGTTTAAAAAAAAAAGAGAAAAAAGAACAAGAGAAAAAAAAACCTATACTAAAACAAAACACCAGTGGCACCAAAAAAAAAAAAAAAAAAAAAAAACCCCTTGTCCATGCCTACTCCCTCAAAAACTTGAGCATCGCCTCGCGCTCCTCCACCGGCATCACCCGAAGCACCTCGCGCACCCCCTTCCACCCAGCTTCCTTGTTGCCGCGCACCACTTCAGCCACCTCGGCAGCCAACTGCTCCGCCTTGAAGGCCTCGAGCTTGTCGCCAATCGCCTTGCGCTCCGTCTCATACCATTCCGCAACCTCGCGGTCCTTGCTCCTCCAGCCCGCAATGCGCGACCACGACTCAAGCAGGTGCAGGTTGCGCGCCCGCACCTCGCCCGCCTTGCTGCCGCTCTGGTCGCGGCTTGGCGGCGCCAGCAGCGTCGCCGCCATGCGCTTCAAAATGTACTCTTCATTCAAGCGTCGTCGCAGGCGCCAGTAAAAAAAGCGTCGCGCATTCGTCCACTCCAGCACTTCGCGAATGGTGCCCTTGGCCTTCATGCGACCTGCCCGGTCGTGCAAGTCGGCAAACTGCACCGCAATCTGGGCATAGACGGGCAGCAGCAGCTTCTCCCGAGCCGCAATTTGCTTCTTCACCTCGACAGCCTCTTCTGCAGACACCTCTCCGCCCTCAAGCTTCTTCTTCAAGCTGGCATACAGGGGGTCCATGCGCATCATGGTGGCAAGCTGCTTGTCTTTGCGATACTTGATGCCAATAATGCCTTCGGGCTCCAAGACTCCTCCGCGAGCCTCCACGTCGGCATACATTTCCATGGCAGTCTCATTAATCGTCGGGTCAATAACAACCCATGACCCGCCGCGGAGCTCGCCAAATGGAGGAATGTAGACAAAGATGGGCTGCTCAAACTTGACCAGCGCATCAACAATATACGAGCCATACTTCAACACCTCGTTGAACATGTCGCGTTGACCGCCCGAAAAGCCCCGCCAGTTGGCCAGAATCATGAGCGGCAACTGTTCGCCATAGTTGAAGTCATTAATGGCTTGTGCCGTCTTAAAGGCCGAGTTGGGATACCAGACGCCTCCCGCCTCGTTGCCCACTTGCTCAATCGAGTCTGGGTTGGCAGGGTCAGCCGGGATAATGTTCTCAATGGACCGCGTCTCAACTCCAATCACGCCCATGGGGATGCCGCCCAGGCGAGCACGACCAACAACCACGGTGCGCGCCCAGCCGCCTAGCGTCTCAACAAACGAATCCTTGTCAAACAGACCGCTCTGGAAGCTGCCATCCTCGTCACGCTTGCCGGCAATCATCCACCTAACGTCGTATGGCTGCTTCTGCGGTGGGCAGTAAGTCACATCGCGGTCCCACTCGTCGGCGCTTGGGCTAACCGGAACAGGCCCGTTTCGCTTTTCCGGCACAAATGACATCCACTCGACAATCTTTGAGACACCAGCAAAGTCGTCATTGGCAGTCATGTGAGACACTCCATTGCGGTACATGATTTGCGTGCCTCCTAGCTGCAGGTTGGACGTGTAGACTTCTCGTCCAAGCAGGTTGTTGAGGGCCGGCGCGCCAGTCAGAATTATTGGCTGGCCCTCGATTTGCACCGCGCGCTGTCCAAGACGCACCAGGTAGGCTCCGATCCCTAGACGTTGTCATTAGTCCCATGGCCCCATCATATGACGTTGCATCGTGCATCAAAAAAAACTCACCGACAGATCGACAAGTCACAAGCGTCACCGTGAAAATGTCATTGTAAGCCCGACTAGTCGCTCCTGCAATAAGACCAGACCCTCTCAGACACTCGACACCGAGCCCGTCTTCCTGGCCCACAATGGTGACAATCTTGTGACGCTTCTCACCCTCTTCCGAAACCTCTTCGGTAATGACATCGTCCTTGAATCTCTGCCGCGTCTTGTCGTCCAGATACAGGTACCGGAAGCCGCAGTCTGGCTTGCTGGCGTCGTTCCAGGCCACCTTGAAGTGTGGCATGAGCTCTTCAGCAAGACCCAAGCGCGCTCCAGAATTGGCCGACAAGTAGATGCGGGGGATTCCAAGCTTGCGGGCAAGCTCAGTGCACTTGTTGAAAAAGTTGTCCTCCTTGGGGCCAAAGGACCCAATCTTGTAGGTAATGTCATTGGCCACCACAATGAAGCGCCGGCCCGCAGGATATTCGGGAGTGCGAGCCTTGAAGATCCAGCCCACCATGCCGCAGGTATTGGTGCCAGGCTCGCGATTCACCTCGTCAAGATTGTTCTTATCATCAAGGACCAACTCGGTAAACGTGATGCACTCGCCCACCTTGGGCTGCTGCGAAGCCAGGGCAGGCCGGCTCTTGACCGCCTTGACCCAACAGTTTTGAATGGCCTGGCGAAAGAGCTCGGGAAAGTCGTACACGTATTGCGTCCCCATGAGATGGGCCTTGTAGCGTTTGGGCTGGAGCGCATTCTTGGTCGCATACGGCGTCGACACAGACAACAGGTGCAAAGGCCCCTTCTCCTTGGTACCACCAATGCTGTGGAAGACCCATTCGCCCTTGTCTGATTTGCGCTCGGCATACATGTCAACATCGACAATGTAGCCAGACGTATTGGTCACGACAACGCGAAGGGGGTAGGGAGTGCTCGTCAGGGGATCAGTGCAAATGATGCGAATCTCAACCTGCGACACCCTGAGCCTCCATCCACGGGCACCAAAGCGATCCAAAAAGCCCTGAAGACTCTGTTCCACTTGCTGAGGATCCAACTGGAAGACGGGAGTAAAGTTGATAAAGATGTGATTCAAATCCGACGAGTTGTTGCCAATGATTTCCAGAGCGTCAAAAATGTCATTAATGACGCGGTCAGCTTCAGAAATGAGATACTCTGCCGTTGGAATCTCGTCGCGCAAACGGCCAGGCCTGATGACAGCACGCGTAAAGTAGCGCTTGTCCGTGTCCACAGCCTTTCCTATAGCCTCGTACACGTGAATATTCTTGTTCTCGGTAAAGACTGGCTTGATGTGAAACTTGGCCAGGCGAGCCAATTCGAGCTGAAAAGCAAGCGCAGGCTCGCTGTGACGAATGCTGTCATCTTCCTCGTATGCAGGACCGCGAAACGTGTAGTATCCGGGATACGAGCCATCATTGTGGCCACAGATAAAGGTCAAGCGTCGCACACCGCGTGCTGCCATTTCGCTCTTGAACTGCTGGACAATGGGCAAAATGCGCGCCAACATCTCCTGGTCACCACTGCTTTCCGCGTCGCGCACTGCCACGTTGATAACGGCTGACAGCTCGTCGTCCTTCTTGGCATCCCTCTTGACGGCGCTCAGTGGCTTGCGCTTGCCACTGAGATCAGCAAGGATTTGGCCGCCCTGGCTCTGCTTCTTTTGCTTGCTGTGAAAGGCAAGAGTCTCTAGCGCCTTTTGAATCAGCTCATCCGCCTCGTCCAGGTATTTACACGGCACAATGACGCCCTTGCGTGTCGGTTCATCCTCCCATGCATTGGTGAGATATGACATGTCACTGATTGAGTAGATGCGCTTGATGCCCGTTTCCGAGCTGAGCGGCGTGCCGGGAGAAGACGGCGCTGCAGACTGCACTGGCAGTCCAAATTCCGACTGGCCAATCTTGCGCAGCTGAAAATCCCAAGAAACAAATTGGGGCGAGTCCGTCTCGTCATTGTGGTACTCGACTTGCTTGAGCGTGTAGGCACGGTAGGCGCGCCGAATATAAACCTCTAGCGATGCCAGCGACACCCAGGGATCCTCGTGGGCAAAAAAGAGCGTCAGCACGTCAAACACGGTGTACTTGGAGTCGACGACCTCCTTGATCACATCGAGGTTGGGTTCGCGGTGATCCCAGCCGCTCTCGCCATACCGCGACTCAACGACAGAGGAGCGCAGGATATGCTCCATCTGCGCCGTGCGCTCCTCAAGCGAGGGCAAAGAACACTGAATCATAATCTCGCGAGCTTTCAAGGACACCTTGGACGTTGCGCGCGACGACAGCTCCGTAAGCTTCTGCAGCGAGTCGCGCAGATATTTCCCAACATTACCCACATTGGGCTTGTTTGGCCGGTACTCTTCCAGAATGGCCAACACAAGCGAACTCTTGGCGCTTACTCGGCTATGTGAAAGCACTGTTTGAACCACTTTGTTGATATTGTCCTTGTTCTGGTCTCGAAGCTTGAGAATGACGCCGTCGTCTTGCGCCTGGCTCAGAAAAAGCTTTTCCACTTGGTAATACTCATCCAGCAGATTCCTGATAAAGTTGAGCTCCCGCACCTTTTGGCCTTCAGAATACGTGTCAATAATTTCCGTCAGCGGAGCCAGCGTCGACTTGAGCATTTCAGCGTCACTGGCAGCCACACTCTCGTCCAGAAACCTTTGAAAAGTCTTTTGCAAAGCCTTTGCTGGAAACTCGACATGGCGCGACTTGGCTCGCTCGACAACCTGTGTAAATTGGGCGTCGAGTTTCTGAGGCATGCGCGCGTGAAGAGCCGAAAACTGGGCGTTCCATTCGCTATATGGCAGCTCTGGGCTTCGCAAAACTTCAATAAGCTCCTTGAGCGTGGATGCCATGATGACTGAATTATCATAGCCCATCAAGATGTTTAGCAAAATGTCTCGCAGCACGCTAAAACGCTGGGCGGGCTTGTTGCCGACAACAACAGGGTCGCCATATACTGGAATCTTGTCCACAAAAGCTTGGGCCTGCTTAACCCTGCTCGGGTCATCAAGCGCCAAAATGCCCAAAATGTCGCCCGCCTCCAGCGCTGCGCCGGGCTGCTTAATGAGCTGAACAATGCCGTCTTCTTGAGCAACCAGAGGCATGTACATCTTCATGACTTCGACTTCAGCAAACGCTTGCCCAGCCTTGACGTGGGCGCCATTCTCAACCGAGTACTTGACAAGCTTTCCGGGGCTAGGTGTCCGCAGCTGCGTAGGGTCGTTTTCCTGCTCCAGTAGACACGTCTTTCCATCGACAGAAAGTCGTGTTGCGCCAACCTCCTCCTTCCAATACACATTGTGACTGTGGCCGTCGAGCAAAATGAGCAACCCGCCGTCCGAGAGGGCACGAACTCCAACTGAGCACTTGGAGCCATTGATAAAGAGATGGTAGCTGTCAGCGCTAGCACGAGTCGCAGTAAACTTGTAGCGGTAGCCCTCGTAGATGAAGTCAATGGGAAAGACTGTCTTGAGAATCTCCTTTGATGGGACCTGGCCCTTTTCGAGGCCCGAACGAAACACAGCCATGCATTCCTCGCTAGCCACGTGCGCCTTGGTCGTCGCACCACAAACCACGGCAAGCATCGTGTCGGGTCTCTCGGCAGTCAGGCGCTTCGAAATGAGTTCGTCGAGCCAGCCAGTCGAAATTGTATTGTCCTCAAAGGCCTCAGTCTCAAGAAGCTTGATGAGGTATTCCACCGTGGTCCGAAAGTCGCCACGAATGCTCAGCTCCTTGAGAGCGACAACCATGTGCTTGCGAGAGGCCTGCCGGTTTTCGCCATATGCAAAAATGTGGCCAAACTGGCTGTCCGAGAAGCTGTGGATGCCGCCCTGTGTTCCAACCGAAAAGTACCCCCACACGTTGGAGCTGCTGCGAAAGTTGAGTTCATGCATAACGCCATTCGAGGGCTTGAAGCCTTCTCCAGGATCCTCCGATGTAATGCGACAAGCAGTGGTATGGCCGGTAGGAGTTGGCCGGCGCTGAGACTGGTCGGATCCCTCGTGCTTAAAGTCAAAGTCAATCTCGCTCGACGCCTTGGGGTCCACGCCATAGAGAAGTCTAATGTCGCGAATTCTGTGCAGAGGCAGACCCATGGCAATCTGAAGCTGGGCAGCAGGCAAATTAACGCCGCTAACCATCTCAGTAGTGGGATGCTCTACTTGAAGACGAGGATTGAGCTCAAGAAAGTAAAACTTGTCATCAGCGTGAGAGTACAGATACTCGACCGTTCCGGCAGAGACGTAGCCGACAAGCCTGCCGAGGCGAACAGCAGCGTCCTCCATGGCTTTAAAGGTATGCGCCTTGGCAATAGTGACGGGCGCCTCTTCAATAATCTTTTGATGGCGTCGCTGGACGGAGCAGTCGCGGCCAAATAATGAGATATTGTTGCCATACTGATCCGCAAGAAGTTGAACCTCGAGATGTCGAGCATTGCCAGCCAGCTTCATGATGAAGATGGGAGAGCCGGGAATCTCGCTGGCAGCCGCCCTGTACAGCGATTCAAAGTTTTCCTCGCTCATGGCTTGGCGAATGCCCTTGCCGCCGCCACCTTCAGACGCCTTGATCATGACGGGGAAGCCAATCTCCTTGGCCTTTTCCAGGCCTTCTTGCCACGACGTAACACAGCCCTTGGCGTAGACGGCGTCGGAAACCGTCACGATGCCCGAAGAGTCAACCTTGACGGTATCCACACCTGTTCCAGACCAAGGAATGCATGGCACTTTGGCGTGTTGTGCGACAATGGTGGACGAAATCTTGTCTCCAAGAGAGCGCATGGCTGAGCCGGGGGGCCCAATAAAGACAATCTTGTTGGGTGATGCAGCGAGCGACTCGGGAAGCTTTGGGTTTTCCGAAGCGTGTCCCCTAGCACCATGCAGTCAGTTTACGCGTCCAGTATCGCGCGCTCCAATCATGGGGCTCACCAGCCAGCCCAGACGGCATGAACATTCATACGCTCAGCAATATCGACAATCAGCTCAACATTGGCGTAATTGTGGTTATTGGTTCCTCCGGGGACTTCGACATAGTGGTCCGCCATGCGAATATAGTCCGCGTTGGCTTGTAAATCTTCAGGCGTGGCCATGACGGTAAAGTGAATTGCCCTCTCGTCGCCAAAAGTCTCGTATGCCCACTTTCGAACAGACCGAATCTCCTTGACGGCAGCGATGCCATTGTTTGCGATTAAAACCTGTCATTGCATTTGCAGTCTGTTAGCATCTCGCAGCAGGCACAGCGCTTCCCAACCACAGGCAGGCAGGCAAAAGCCCAACTCACGTTTGTAATGACGGTATGGCCGTCATTTAGAGCCACAAAGTCCTTGACCTTGCTCGGGGGAGCATGTTCTAGCTTGTTGCCGCCAATAAAGTGGTCTGCAAGCTTATGTTTTTGGGCATACGACGCCTTGCCATTGGTGACGGGCACCGTCCGCTCCTTGACGCCATTCTGTACTTCAGGCATAGCGCCCGTGTCTAAGAGCGGACTGGGTGGCGGCTTGGGGCAGGAAGAGGCTGAGATGCGAGAGCTGTCCGTCTGCTGCAAATGAGATGCCAGGGCGTCATGAACGCATGTATAAAGACGAGGGCGCTCTCGCAGAGCTTTGTAACAACAAGAGCAACAAGAAGAAAAAAACCGATGCCGTCGACGGGATCGAGTCTCGCAGAATAGGAGCCGCCGTGGCAGAGAGAGAGAGGAAATGTCTAGAAGGCGATGGAGGACAAGTCTCTAGGAACGGGTAATACGGCGGGGCGACGACGTGGAATCAAAAGCAGAGGGAACAAGGCCGTAAGGACAAGAGACGAGTGCGATATGGATGACCAAGAGTCTTAACCTAGCAAAGGGTTGGAGGGAGCGAGTGCAGGGAGATTCGAGCTTTGCTTTTCGGCAGGTCAAGTTGTAGGCGTCAAGAGGTACCGAGTACAAGACTTGTCGTGGCAATCTTGTTGGGAGCCGGTTTGGGGTCAGCCAGTAAAGTAGCGAATCCCAGGCACTGTCCCAGGCGCTTCACCATCCAAACGGTAACAAGCGATGCGTCTGCAGGTGCATCCCGTAAAGCAACCTGTGCGCATCCGTTGCATTGGCCACTACGCTCAATGGCAGGCAGCACGCACAGCCGTCAAGCGTCTGCCTCTGGTAATCCAAGCTGTCGCACACAGTGCTGGCAGAGACATCTTGACAAAAGCCGCTTTTTTTCTTGGGCGACTCGAGCCATCAGCGCTTCCAACCAGCGGCACTGTGTCGCCGGGTTGTAAAGCGGGAATGGGCTGTACTTGTTGACCAAGTACCGCGCTACCTGAGGCTTTGTATAAGCCGGTAGGCCATGCAGGCTGACCGTCGTTTAGAGTCGGGGAATGCAACAGCGCTGCTCACATCATACTACCTTTGGGCGTGGCAGCTTTTTTTTTGGGCGGTGGTGTCCTTGTATCTGCAATGGCACTGTGAGGCTGAAGCAAGTCCTTGTCGCTTTGCTTGCCGGGATGCTAAGCAGGCATCTGTTGAAGAGCCTTTGCCAGCTTCAAGATGGATAGCTAGGCCATTTTCTTACACGGCAACGACTGACGGATTTGGTAGACATGGCTCATTACATGCACGTGCAAAGAACACAACAATGTCCAAATCCCTCATCGTCACCTCTGACCGCCCCGTCTCCCTTCATCATCCCTAGCCCTAGATAACTAGATCTGCAATCCTCCGTCGATTACAAGCAAAGCACCGCCTGCCCCAGACACTCGGTCAACGAACCAACAAGGAGCCAGGCCCAGTATTACTGCCCCCAGATCCTGCAAGTACCTCTAGAATCAGCGATACCTCGTCTCCAAGTATCCCCCGGACATCGCACTTTCAACTCCGTTCGTTGGACTCGAGCAAATCCATCGCTCCAACAAAAGCTCAGAGCCCCCGAACGCCGCTCTTCGCTTTCCCCCATCTTACCCCCCCCCTTTGTAATCCTTTCAAACCTTTATGCACTACATCTTACATTATACTCTTCTACATTCCGTCCTACACCTAAGCATTAAACACTTTTTGAGCTTGTCTTCTCTTTAAATTCCTCAATGCTCAAGAACAGTGCATTGCACGCCAACTCGTTCATTTTATCGCCTTGACTTGACTATAAAGTTGTTGTACCTGCAGCGCGAATCAGAGCCTACCCCCTTTTCCCCCAGATTTCACCCCAATTGTTGAGCCCAGGCCAAACAAAAAAAAAATCGACAATCGCGGCCGGGCGGATACAAACATCGGTCAAGATTTCCTTGCCATCCCAACGTGCCGATGCCCGCACAACCAACAACAATCATCAATGTCCCGGGTGAGAATGCAACCTTTGCCAAGCCCTTTTTTTCAACTTGTCCCGCCTCTCGGCGACCCGAACCTGGGTGAATTAAAATATCTCCATTATGCATCCACCTCCACGTCACTGCTTCATCATTTGCCCCCCCCCCCCCAATGACCCTTTTCGAGCTAAAATAAAAGTGAAGCTAAGCCATTCGTATTCAATGCCTCATCTTCATCATGCACCTGACGAGATGGTGTGCGCCTTGAAACGGCAAAACATACTCAGTCCTCAATTGTCTTTGCATTGCATCTCCCTTCAATCTTGCCCACCTTAACAAACAACAACTCCCCAGGCGTCCCATGCCGTAAAAGTTGCCCAGCACGCATCGTGCAAAAGTAAAGAGTAAAGCACCCCGAGGTACAAAGCTATAACATAGCCCATGATTAGTCCCATCATGGCGCTCCCCAGACCTGCGATCCAATTATAAGGCATGCCACACATGCTCCTCCTCCATTGAATAGCGCGCCGTCTAGATGGCCATGAAGAATAACGACAGAAAAAGTCGACATGGGCCAAGCCATGGCCCAGGTTCGGTCTATCCGTTAATCATGTCTAGGGCAAAAACCGGCACGAGCAAAGAATAAATGGGCCAAAGGAATGTAAGAGACGGGGGCATAAGCAGCATGGGTAAAGCGACGCGGTTCGAGTCTCGGGGCTTATCCTGCAGCTCGAGCTACAGTCGTCGGGATTTCCCCCTCCATCTCCGTCGGTCTAATACGTCTCGCCCAAGTCCTCTAGCTTGGTGCTTTGTGCTGTGCTCGGTCTTCTGGCCGCCGACGCCACGCCCATACTCGTTCTTCTTGCCCCGCTCTGTCGTCTCAAATTTGGAGTCGGGATCGCGCTTCCCGGCACCGCTGCACCGTTGATGCATGCCTCCATCTCCAGCTTCGAAAAGGTTCCCCGCCTAGTCGGAGTGCTATACTCTCCTTCGTAAAGAGCTTCGTCCATGCGTCCAATACTGGCCGAGTTGTTGCCGTGCATCGATCCACTCATTGACGAGCGCGGACGGTAAATCGGCGTCCTAGGCCCGGAATAGGATGTCCGCGACATTGGTCTTTTGGGCAGCACGCCATCTGCGCGAGATGACGGTCTGGCGTGTGAGGAGAGGCTCGTCCGTGAACTCGGCCGGCTCATGTCCGAGTCGGGGCCACGATTCGGAAGCGGGCCGAAAGAGAGCCTACCAATTCCCGACGTGCTGAGACGCGGCATGTGGCCTCTGGATGACATTGAATCTCGCGGATGCGCATTCGTCGGAGTCACGTCGTCGCTCATGAGGGAGGAAACCGAGTGGCCAGGAACCCGTTTCCGTGATCGTATCGTGACTGTAGACGGCACCACGGGTCCGCCCTTGACAGACCGCGGCGAGGCACGCGGTGGCGTAGTCGTAGGCGCCGGAAGCCTCGAGCGCACAGATTGCACGCGCGCCTCGAGCCGCTGCATCTGCGCCGTAAGGGAGCGAATGTGTGACAGTGAGTTGGAAGCCGGCAGCTTGTGAGTCGTCGGCCGGAGCTTTGAGGCGCGTCCCATGGGCGGCTTCGACATGCCTGCACCAGAAAGACGGCTGCTCGACACTCGCGAAGTCATGCCAGTACTCGGGTATGTCCGCGGCTTGGGCGTCATGTTGGCCTCGAGCGAGGGTAGTCGAGACTTTCGGATGACGCCGCCAGAAGCAACGCTGGCTGCCGCCTTGGGGCCCAGATTGGCCTTTGGTCTGGGTGCCGACGATTCTGACACTGGCGGCGAAGGCGGATCGCGCACCTCGGAGGCCGGTTTTGCAGTAGATATAGACTTGTTGTTTGGCGGTGTCGTTACAAGTGGCGAGCTGGCAGTCGACTCTGGAGAGCCGTTGGCAGTCTTGTCAAAGGTTGGCGACTCGAGTATAGACATGTCTGTTGAAATACTCGACATGTGTCGGTCTTCTGCCTTGGTTAGCTTGTCCTGAAGCAGCTCGGCTTCAATCTTGAGGTCAGACAGCTCCTCGCGAAGGCGCTGCGACTCGATACGTAGCTGCTCGCGCTCCTGCTCGCCTGTTTTGATCTCCTCCTCCATCATGACGGCGCGCTCAATAGCCTGGTTATACTTGGACTCCATGTCTTCCAATGACGATGTTGTGTTGCGCGCTTGACGCTCAAAGTCGTCATTTGCAACCTCGGTGTCGCGAAGTCTTAGTTGCAACGAGCGGCTAGTCTCTCGAAGCGTCGTGATTTCCTTTTCGAGAGCATTTTGCGCAGCGCTGGTCTCGCTTTTGGATTCCTTGTACTTTCTCTGCACCTGCTGTCAGCATGGTCCGGTGTTTGCAGTGTGACAAGAATTTTCCAAACCAACCTTCCATTCTTCCACCTCGAATCCTAATGCCTCTGCCCGCTCTTGCAGTACGCGCTCCTTCTTCTCGGCGCGTTCAATGTCTTTCTCGAGCTCCTTTTCAAGCTCGCGGCTTGACTCGCGGAACTCGGCAAGCTCCGACTCAAGGAGCTCATATTGAGCCTTGTACCATGAGAGTGTATCCTCGGCACTGGTACCCTCACCGGGAGGGGATGATGGGGGCTCGGCCATGGGGCGTTATTTGGGCGCGAGAATGCCGGCCGTGCCTAGCGAGACACAGGGCGTCCCATAGGCCAGTGTATTGCACCACAAGTCAAACAAATGTTCCAGGCGTCGCTGCGTTCAAGACGAGGTTGTCGCTTGATACGTGCCGGGCCTGCAGATTGCGTGCTATAGATGAAAAGTCGGAAGTCGAATGATGGTGCCGGAGCAGATGGGCGATGACGGAGACGGTGTAAATCAAGTCGAGGGGAAACTGCGATTGCGAGTACTTTGTTTACTTATTCGCACTTGGTTAGATGCACACATTCGCCTGTTCCAGCTGGCTCTGGTTTGGGAGCTCACCTGGCTCGTAATCCGGTGTCGATGGCTATCTGGCTCCTCGCCGCCCAACGTCGATGCCAGCCGATAAAACGAGGCGACGCGCGAATCCGGCAACAAAATACAAGCCCCAAAAAAAAAGCCGTCGTCGCGTCGTACGGTCGAGCCACGAGCAAACCTACCTTTGCACCGTCCGATGTCAAAGGGCACGCAGCGCAGTGCGTATTCCGTCGTTGCTGTCAAATGGTTAGTGCATGTCGCATGTTTTGGCTCTTGTCGTCTGCTGTGTTGATGCAACGCATAGACCCGCGGGAGCATTGAGGCCCGTCGCTCCATGCGATTGGTGGGCTGTGGTGTCGCGCCACTTCCGCTTCCGGTTTAGCCTGTAGTGCTATTCTCGCTGTCGCGCCACCTCATCATGCCGTGCACGGCCAGCTTACCCTAGACGCTATGCAAACGGGAGCCTGCCACTTATTCTCAACCCCTATCCATACCCATTATATGTCTTGACAGCATTTTGGTTTCATTTATCAAGTTTTACTCGGTTTTATTTATAGTATATTCAAGCCAGCATTAAAAAACAAGGACTTTTCAGTCTTGCTATTGGCCTAAACACCTGTCAGACGAAAATGTTTCAAGTTGCCATGGGAGATACTAATATACTTTAATTACACAAAACATTCTCATTATAGTAATATTGGTGAGCAATCAAGTTAAACTACCTCGTCGTTTCAAAATTATTCAAGACTAGTACTCTTCCTTGGTCAAGCCAGCACTCTTTGTGTGGTGGCATGGGCGAATACCCAAAACAACAATACAACATCACGGCCCAAGCGCAACCACTCATCCGACATGATGCAATTTATAATTATGCGCGCTAGCTCAAAATTTTCGCTTACACACGGGGCCTACCAGCCCCCCAGGCTTTTTTCGCCGTCCTTGATCCTGCTGTTGCCGCTCCAAAGTTGTGCAATCGCTCTCCAATCAAATAGGCCTCATCGCGTATGCGCGTCTTCCATCCCCGCAAGATGCCTCCCAAACCAATGACGCCTTGAGCCACGAGTCCAAACAAAGCAGCAGCAGGGTAGGAATATCTGTACAGCAAGACTGTGCTACTTGGTATGCTCTCAGGTCCAAATAAGCTGCCAAGCGCCAAAGCCATCCTGACAAGCAGTGGCGGCCCAAATGCTGCAATAATCGCCACAGCAGTGGCGGGGATAATAAAGGCGCGCGTCAAAACTCCAACGTCGGGTCGCAGAAAGCCATGGCGCAAAACGCTCCTTAGTGCAATTGCCATGCGACTCTCTGGAGCCAGAGACAGTATCATCTTGCAGCCCAGGTTAAGGTAGAGAACCCCCAAGGTCCAGGCCTGGATGAGAAGAATGCTATGTGATGCAGAACCAATCGCCTTTTGCGGTCCAATAACGCTGCTGCGCCCTTCTGTTGTTGCCTCAGAGGCCAACGTTGCAGGAGGGTTCATGTAGGTATCCAGGGGTATGGCAAGGTACAGCTCAATGATCAAGGAGAGCACAAGCGGCACCACGACAATGACTGAAAAATAGGCGTATGCAATCTTGACGGCGCGAACAAACTCAGAGGCTACGCGTCCAGCCAATCCACTTGCCGTCATGTTGTTCCATGCTGCTTGAGCCCGGCTTCGAACAGCCGAGGCGATACGTTGGATCCTAAGCGCGGAGAAAACAAGGGTGCCAAGAATATAGATGCCAATGCTGAATGCATAAATATCGTTTGTCCGAACATGGCTCGGAATCAGAGCCTTGAAAAAGACGCGCCCAAAAACGAGGGGGACGACGGTTATGCCAATACCCGTGATGCCTGCAAAGAGCCAGATGGAAAGGATGAGCAGGAAGATTCTGGTGCGGAAACTGGGCGGAACATAGACGAGCTTGAATTGATCCGTCATATAAAAGTCGTTTTCTGGTCTTTCATGCTTGTGCTGGCCAGTTTCCCACACCTCGAGAAAGACATGTCTTCCCTTTGGGATCCGGACGCGATCTGTTGCGGGTGCGCGCACGAAGCGTCCACTCTTGACAAGTTGTCGTGTCTTGACCAATGCCTTTTTCCTTTGTCTCATCATGGCCTCGCCACCAACAGGCGGAAGAGAATTTGGATCGGCGCTAATGGCTTTGGCAACGTCACGCCAAGTCATGCGCACCACTTTATTCCGTTCAGTCAGCTGGAGCCACGTAAAGGCCGACGGCCACTTGGAAGCGGCCCCTGATGCAAGTTGCAATGTGCCTTCTTCGTCAATTCTCCGCTCGCCAAAGAGAAAGTGGGTAAGTCGAAGACAGCGAGCGCATTTACGGAACCACCAGGTATAAGTAGTATGCAGTCGATCGTTTGGCTTGAGTATCCTGACAGCCAAAGGCATGAGGAAGTTGTAAAATAGTAAATCAACCGGGAATTCCAAGACGGGCTCGTTTGAGGAGTAGTGTATAGGCAGAATGCCAGGCATGGTATAAGACAATGTCCAGACCACACCGCCAAGCCCAACAGTGACCAAAGCACCATATATCAGTGCCGAGAACAAAATCTTTTTTAGTTGCGCGGCAAGGCTCCTTTCAAGCACGTCACGGACCGGGTGGAATTCAGGGTCATCAGGGTCTCGGATAAAATCTGGTACATGGTTAGCAGGAGCATCATGTCGACGGAAAATGGCAAAAGGCTTACACAAGACGCCCGGACGCACAATCTTGCGACACATGGCGACAAAAAGGGCAAAATGGAACATGTATCCAGTGCCAGCAAACCAGTGAACGAATGCAGAAGTGAGGGGGAAATTGTAGGTAAAGACGAGACGAGACTTGATAGTCGCATTTTCGAATATAGGCAGCAGAGCAATGTCAAGGAGAATGCCGCAGTAAAGAGGAAAGACTAGCATCTCGATGCTAATGACCAAAATGACCTTGATTATGCCGCTGGCCTGTTGCAGAGTGTCGATAATGCCCGCTTCCCATGCGTGGAGCAAGTTGTTGCGAGAAAATGGCGTGCCTCGTCTTAGGTACAGGGCACCAATGGCAGATATGGTCAGGTAACCGGCCAAAATGGCCCAGAAACGATCTGAATTTGACCATGCCACGTCGGCAGTGGTTGAAGGACGCGGCTCCATTCTATTGCTCAAGTCAATCACCCACGACTTGGGGTCGATGAGAAGCGAAAAAGCCATCTGAATGTAGGCAGCCAACGACGTCATGAAGCCTGACATGATGCTCAACAATTTGCCGTCGGCAATGTGGAAGTCTCGAGAGGGTATCGAGGCTACATTGTAATAAAGGCTGCCAACTCCCGCCGCCAATGCGCTCTTGACGGCCACAAGGGCTTCGTGGCTGAGAACCGAGAAGCTCTGAAGATCGGAGGAAGACATGGGCAAAGTGATGAGGGCAAAGTCCCAGATGCGGTTACCCGCTCCGGTCCACATCATCCAAGAGGCTCGCCGCGCGACCACCACCTTGGCGCCCAAAGCTCCGCCGAGGATGCTTGTGACGATATCGACAAGGTTCAGAAAACACCACGAAACAAGCGCGCCAATCATAATGGCAGCATCTTGGGCCATCTTTGAAAATTCCAACAAGACGCGAAGCAGTTGCAATGGATCGGCGGCAATGACGAGTGCGATTCGCCCGAGGTTGTAGGGCACAAAGACGCAGCCAAACACCGTGACGGAGACGAGGATGGAGCAAAAGATGGCGTTTTGAAAGAGGCCGATAAGGGGCCCACGGACGCCAATGAGCTCCATTGCGCCATCAAAGTCTTCCAAGTCTTCCATTTCTTCAAGGGCCTCGGCATTTCGAGCCCCGCGTCCGCCGTTTTCACCATCTGCATCGTCGCCTTCCAGGTCTTCGCCCATGGGCACATCGACCCATAAATCCTCCTCGTCAACTTCTTGATTATCGTCTGCGTTGGCGTTTTGATTCTCGTCAAGGTTGCCCCACATGAAGTCGGCAATACGTCCTGTTAAGCCTGTTTGCTGTCTATTAGCAGAGGCCTCATCAATGGCTCCAGAGCTCGGAGCTGCATCAACAATGGCGGCTTCTTGAGGTTGTTCCACCTGCAAGTCGCCTTCTCCAGCGACCTGCATCTCTGGTGTAGCTTCGCCATGGGCGTCCTCAACAGGCAACAATGCATCCTGCGGCCCCAGGGTCATGGTAGAATCTTCATCTGCAGTAGAGCTGTTGTTGGCAAAGTCTGGAAACAGATACTCAGAGCCCAATCGAACGTCGTCGTCGGATGGCGATGGCGATGCTTGTAGACGAGGACCGTGTGACGAGGAGCGTTGGCGCGGCTGACTCGGCGAGACTTGAGGTATAGGTGGCCAAACTTGTTTGTGTTTTTCCCTCGAGCCAGAATGCGATGAATCGTCAGACATGGCAGGGGCTGTGAGAGCGGAAGCTGAAGCATCCAATTGTTGTGGGCCATTATCCGACTCAACATTTCCTCTTGCTGGTAAATGACGAGATGCATATGATGCTGCAGCTGACTTGGAAGTCAACAAATCGGCAAACTTGCGGCCAATGTCTTCCTTTGCAGTGATGGTCTGTTGCGCCACGTCGACCCAGTGGTGCAGCTTATCCTCGAGACCTTCCGCCTCAACAATCTCCAATATCCTTTCCCGGTCTCCGCCTGCTCGACGGTACAACTGAAGATAGTGGCCAAGATTCGACTCATCGTCAGCGCTATTGGAGGCCATGGCCTCTATACCTGACCTATTTGAGATGTCATAGCCCGACGAGAGCGAAGACATGAGAATACGAGTATTCTCGAGCTCTCTAGAGGAATCACGGAGAGAATCTTGTTCTGTCCAGGAATCAGAAGTCTCTTGGGCCTGGTCTTCGGTTGCCGTGGGTCTCGTGGGTTGACCTTGGTCATCCAGAGTCTCGTCGTCAGAGTCTGCTTCTGCTTGATGGGCCGCAAGTTCAGCGGGGGCAGCAGCGTGAGGATGCCCAAGAGCCTCGGGGTTGAGTTGATGCTCGGCGGCATCAAAGGCTGCGCGAAGATTCAGCTCTGGCTGCTGCTGCACTACATAGTCTCGGACAAGTATGACGAGAATAAAGGAGACAATGACGAGAATAGTAATGGCTTGACCCTCAAGGACATCGACAACGGCGCGGTTGAGCTGGGGGCTCCGGGTAAGGTGGCGGAGGAAGGCTATGCTGCCTAGTAGGGACGGCGTCTCGGTGAAGAACCAGTTGGTGTCGGTGTCTACATATGCAAGACTACTGTTGAACTGCAAGCCATTATTATCAGAGTGGCTGAAGCGAAGGGTCATGCCGTAGGAACCAAGGAGGAAGCGCACAAGGACCTCTGTGATTTGCACCGTGCTCATACCTCCCGGCATCATGGCCGCCTGAGCTGGCGAGGTGCCATGAGCGGCCAGGAGTGGACTTGCCGGGCAAACTCCAAGTGGCGACGCACATGCCAGGGATTGTAGCTCGTTTTCTGCCGTCCTGAGGTCCGAAGTCGGAGGGCCGGCACCCACGCCGCCATCGCTCAGCCAGAACATAAAGGACCAGACGCAGCGCTGAAAGTATGGCAGCCAAAAAGTCCAGACGCTGAGGGCCACTGCTATGCGCAGCCAGGAGAGGAGGTTGCGCACTGTATATCTGGCCATGTGCTCGAGGAAAACGTGTGCCGGCAATGTCTTTGGCATGTCGGGGGCGTAGAGTTTGGTGAAGCGGAAGGGCATCTTGCACAGCTCGCAGTACTTCTTTTGAGAGTGCGACAGCCACTCCATCAGGCAGTCTTGATGGACATATTTGATGCTGCCACTGCATTTGCAGGGATAGAAGAGAGGCTCCGTCGCCGTGCCCTCGCCGCGACAGATGCGGCAAATGCCTGGTGCAGCATCGGTGGCGTGCGAGAGAGCCTTGGAGCGGGACTCGGGCTGAGAGGGGGCTGGTGAAAGGACTCCATGGCTGCTGCTCTCTGAGGGTTCCATTATTGGGCAGCCAAAGACGGTGCTCCAGATGTAGTGGCGTCGAAGGGACCTGAGAGATTGAACGAGGTAGTGTCAACCATGGAAGCAAAGACGGAACGCACACCGAGGGGAGCGGGCACACGGTATTCTATCGTCTGCGCTGCGCCTTGGCCTTGAAACTTGAATATAGAGGCGCCCCGAGTATATGTCTCGCCCAACCGTGAGCGGGCGCAGCGTGGAAAACTTGTCAAGGTGCCGGCTAGTGGCGCGAGTACTAGCAAAGACAGCAACCGAGGTGCAATGGGTTAGGGACTGCAGATGGCTGAGGGTGATTATAGGTTAGCCGCAGGTTTCGCAGTCTTGAGGTTTGGACGGAATGGCGACGTCGTCAAGGCCGAATAGCGCGAGCCTTTGCCGTTTGAAAAAAAAAAATTAACTATCGATGATACTTGTGGTTAGCTTTGGAATGGTGACGTGGTTTGCCAGAAGGTGCCGCGACGCAGTCAGCGCCGTCGGACAAGTTACCCTATTGTTGCTGAGAAGATGCACGTGACCTATATATGAGGCACATTCCTCAAGCCACACTCAATTCATCCTGCTTTTGCTTACCGGCCGGCAGGCCTATCCAGGTGTCCCTACTAAGTGAAAAGAGATAATCGATAGTGGAGTAATAGTTGAGTGATATTTGAGTAATAGTTGGTCGGCGTTTGGGTCAGCTTCTAGACCCTCTTACGGTTGGAGTTAAAGGAGGACTGTTCCTCTTGATGATGCTCAGTCAAAATTGTCTTTCTCTCCACAATTATACAGAGCTCAGACATTTTCCTATTCTCAAGTAATAAAGATGCATCTTATTGCCGGAGTTGGCCTCCTTTTCTGTCATGCGCTCGCGGCCTCGGTCGGTGAAGCTGCCATGCGCGCTGAACCAGCGCCCGGCAACCTCGAAACAGCTGACGGAATGCAATGGAAACTGTGCCGCAAAAGAGGTTTTAGACTGTCTCCCAGACCAGAAAGACTGTCTAGGAAGATGCGTGGCTCAAAATGTAATTTTTTGTGCCGTGGGACAGATCCTTTGCCATGGCAGATGCCAGTGAGTTTAGTCAAGGTAAAGAATATGCTTCTTTCGATTCATGCTAACTGGATTTCTTTACTCAGATTGCTAAATATTCTCTGCTGCCCGCCCGGTAAAGTCAGCTGTTATGGGCGGTGCCTCTCTGAGGGATTGTTGTGCTGTCCTTCTAACCAAAAGAGCTGCGGCCCTGCCTGTATTCCAGCCACCCATACGTGCTGACCGTCAAACACTGGGCATCACTGCGGCCCGTGGAACCCCATCTGCCGTGGAAGACACTGTTATACTAGATGAAATCAACTATCTTGTTGGACTTGGAAACTCTTCATCATCGAATGTGACTTTTGCCAACGAGCTGGCCACTGCCTTGGCATTGAAGCAGGCGCACGGGGTTGGCCAATAGGATGGTTGCAAATTGCAGAGCTTGATAACACAGACAGTAATCTCTTTTGCCAGTTTTATGAATTATGAAAAAGCCGAGTGCGGGAGCAGAGACATGGCCATGTGCAGCTCGTAATGTTTAGACGCCTCATTAGCGGTGCTACGCTGACGTCAATTTGACTCGTCAATTGATGAGATGTTCGGCTCAACTTATTAGCTACCTACCGAAATCCGGTTTCGCGAGCCATGGCTCTGCCTGGTTGGCGCGTGGCAAACATGGAAGCGCGGACCAACTTTTTGCCAGCGGCCACGAACCGACGGTGTAATATTATGGCCGCACAGATACAAGAGCTAATAAAAAGAAGAAAAACTCAATAGTACTACTAGGCAGAAAAAGTCTTGTACAAACCGTCTGCAGAATTTTTACATGTGAGCTACTACCAGCTACCAGAGTTTGGCCAATTGCAAAGTCAACGGGTTGATCATGCTAGTCTGCTACAACCGTTACCTGGAACTTGGAACTGCCGCCCGCCCCTCGCCCCGAGCTGAACCACCAGCACCGACGTACCCCTCTATCGCGCTCGCGACCTGGCCTCTTTGACGAGACTGCCCTCTTCTCTTGCAGCCTAGCTAGCTCTGTGCTTTTGTCTTGACCGTGCAAGCCTCCAAGAACCACAAGATCGCCGACTAGGCCCGGCAGCTCGCATCGCCGTCTCCTAGACCAAGGTGCCAGCTGCTTCACCCTGCACATCCTCCTGGTTTCTCCGCCTGCCTACCACTAGTAGGTAGCGTCTACCGCGGTCGGTAGCTTTACAATAGATTGCGGCGCCATCTTGTCGATACGTGTCCTCATCGTCGCGCCCAAAAGACGAGCGCATCGATTCGGACACGACACATCATAGCAACGGCCTGAAGAACGCGTCGATTCAATTGCCTCGTTACGCCATGGCTGCTGCTGCCACGGCATCTCCAGCCCGTGCCAACGGGACGCTCACCAAACCATCAAGTTCGTCATCACGGCCTGGTAGAAAAGGCCGTGGCTTTGTCGTCTGGGCCTTTGGTGTTTTGGCAAGGTGAGAGTTTCTTGTGTGTTTTCCCCCCCTTCTACTTTGAGGCTGACACGATGCCTTGTGCGTTGACTATATAGGCTTGCGACTTGGGCTGCCATTCTCACAGTCCTCTTTCGCTGTCCCCAGTCCCTCCAAGATTGCAATGAGCAGTCGCCGCACATCTGCAAATATTATTTCCAGGCGCGAAACGCCATTTCACCACACGTCAAGCCTTACTACGACCACTACGCAGCACCATATGTCGAGGTCGCCAAACCATACTATCAAGCCGTCGATGGCCACGTACTGACCCCGACGCGTGAGATTGCTACTCACTATGCCGCCCCCCTGGTCAAGCAAGGCCAAGATTTTGCTTGGAATCAATGGGAAGCCAACGGTCAGCCTCGGGTTGCCCGGTTTCTAGACTTGTCGCGAGCGCACTATGATAGGTCTGTGGCACCGCCTCTAGCCAAGGCTGGCCAGGCGCTCAGTCCCTATTATGACGCTGTGACGGGGCAGTCAGTATGGGTTTACAACAACTATGTCCTTCCGAGCTATCAATACGCACGCCCATATGCTGTTGATTGCTATACCGTTGCCTCCGAGTTCACAACCGGCACGGCTCTGCCCGCTACGTATTGGGCGTGGCAGAAGACGGGCACTTTTCTCGACACCTCGGTATGGCCTCAAGTACGGGTCCTGTATGCCGAGCATGTCGAACCACAATTGCTTCGTATCGGCGAGCGTCTCGGCCGCCACAAAGGCAAGGCCCAGAGTACAGTGGTGCCAGAGGAAAAGGCCTCGGTGGTTGGGTAAGCTTTCCGCAAGAGTCTTTTGGTCCGTGTACTCATGTTGTGCTAGTGATGAATCAAGGACGACGGAAGCATCCAGTGAAGCCGTGCCATTAAGCTCAACATCGATTTCCCCAACCAAGGCTGAGACGCTTAGTGCTGCTGGCGAGGCAACGACGGAACCCCAAGAGACCAAGGACTTTTGGCACCCAGTGCAAGCTCCACTTCCAGCCGAGAACGAGAGTGAGAGAAGGCGAAAGGCTCGCGAAATGGTGACTGAAGACCTTGAGCAATGGCAAACCAAGTTTGTCAACCAGGCCGACGAGGGAGCAGTTGATATCGAGGATAGCGTTGATGAGGTTGCGCGGAAAATCATGGAAGAAAAGGCAAATGTCACTGGCAAGATGCTGCTACAGTCGCTACGAGAGACAGCCGATTCAGAGATTGCAAACCTGAAGCGCAACATCACGTCAATTGTCAGCAGCGGGTCCAAGGATGCTCAGGAGCAGGCTATTGCTGCTGTCAGATCAGCTGGGCTAGTGATTAAGAAGACGGCCCAAAAGATGCGCAGCTGGAGGGAAGACTACGACGCCGAACTGCAAGAGTCAATCACTGCGGCCGCCGACGTGCACTTTGAAATTCTGGACGAGACTAGAGGGCTCGCCTTGCAGCAAATCGGCATGAAGTGGGCTTGGACCGAGGGCATCACATACAAGGATTGGGCCAAGTACCATGAACTCAAGAAGACGCTTTGGCAGTGGACAGACGAGCTGAAGCAGCTGATTACGTCGCACCCGACGCTGATCAAGGCACAGGATCTGGCGGCACAGCTAGAGGAAGAAGCCATGGAGGTGGCATCTAAAGCCGCAGCGCAACTGGGCCAGCTCAAAGAGGTTGCGCGCTGGAAGATTGCGGCAGGCGACTCGACGGAAAACTTTGATATAGACGACATGCGGTTGGCTGCCGAAGCTGCGGGAAGCGAGGCTGCCACGAATGCGGCAGACACGGACGACACTGTTGCTGCTACACTCGATGCGACTAGCGAGAGCCTTGGGCCATCTGTCAGTGCTGCATCTAACTCACATCCAGGCACATTGCAGACTACTGCGGAATCCATGGCTCATGAAGAACCTTTGTCCGAGTCTATTGCCCAAGAAGCCAGTGTGGCATCCACAATCAAGAAGAATGATGCCCATGACACCATTTCTGTGGACAATGAAGAAGCACGCGAGGCAGTCTTTATTGCCGATGAAGATCAAATCGTCATATCCAAAGTCTCTACTCCTCCAGACGAGACTGCATCGAGTTTTGATGGTATGTTGCAATTATTCCTTGGCATGAACTCTTCAAGTACTAAGCAAAAAGTACACTAGACGTGACTGATTCTGTATTATTGGAAGACGCAGGTAGTAATACGTCTACTGACACGCCAGACGACGCAGAGTCAGACATTGAAGAGGACAAGGCCACGTCCAAGGTGGACCCTCTGGCCGCAGAGGCTGCCAAAGGCAAAAGAGCCGCAATGACAATGGAGGCTGATAATCTGAGTCAAGATGGCTCCTCTGCCTCTGTGGCGGAGACTGAGGCGTCTGAGGAGGAACACGATTCTACTTTTGGTCACAGACGTGGCGACGCTGATGGAGATGGTATTTACGCAGGCGCATTCGGAGCTGCGGCCCAGTCTGTGCCGGACCGTCAGCCAGTCATGGACGAGGCTGAAGACTCGGACATGATTGACAGCGCCACCAGGGCCGCACAAGAAGCCTACTCGAGCGCAGTGTCGGCAGCATCCAACCATTACTCGAGCGCGCTCTCCGTCGTCTCTGCCCAAATCTATGGAACGCCCAAGCCTGTGCACGAGCAGCTCTTGTCATCTGTTTCCGCGGTCTACAACCATGCTCTCTCCACTGCTAGCAACAAGCTCGATGATGCGCTGACTGTGATTTCATCGGGCGTGCATGCGCAGCCGACACGGACGAGCAGCTCCGATTCCCTCAATTGGGCAAAGGTGGAATCGATTGCGGCAGAGCGGCTCAATGAAGGGCGGCTCTGGGCTGATGTGCAGTATCATAGCGCTCTGATTGCTCTAGGCCTAGCGGAGCCAACACCCACGTCGACGGGCGACAAGATGAAGCAACAGGCCAAGCTTAATTACTATGCCGGGCTGGGAGCCGCACAGGAGCGCTACATCAAGTTTGTATCGGCTGCGTCTCTGGCCTGGGCTTCTGTAACGGCGACCCCTACGCCGACAGACTTGACTGGATCGGCCTCGTCGCTTGCTGCAGAAGCCAGCGCAACGGCTTCCTCGCTTGCTTCAAAAGCAGGCGCGTCGGCATCGTCTGCCGTTGCCGAGGCCGAAGCAGCAGCCAAGTCGGCCTACTCTGCCGCTACGGATGGAGTGGGCTCGGCTGCAGGGGCGGTCGAGTCCAAGATGTCGTCGCTGGTGGATGCAGCCGAGGAGCAAGTGTACTCTGCCGGCGCCGCCATTGGAATGAGTTGGGAAACGATGCTTTCCGAGATTAGCGCCCAAGTCTATGGCGAGCCAACTCCAATTGGCTTCTTTGACCAGATGATTGAGAGTGCTGAAGCAGGCGCATCGGCTGGCAAGCAAACGGCGGCAGAGGCAGCGAGCACGGCGCAACAGGTTGCAGCAACGGCCTCGGCCTCGGCGGCGAAGCAGATGGAGGGAGTCCGAGAGATTGTCTCGGAGCTGATTGGAGGCAAGGAGCCCTCATTCAAGGAGAGCGTGCTGGCGCGTCTGGAGCGAGTATACGCCACTGCGGGTAGCCTGGCGGACGAGGCTACCGCATCGGCCAAGAGTGTAGCCAGCCAAGCCACCGACGCTGTAAAGGATGGGGTTAAGCAAGCGAGAGACGAGCTTTGACGTGGACAAGGTGGGAGAAACTTTTGACGACTAGAGTAATAACGACGACGCAAAGCGGGAGCGAGGGAAACAAGCAAGAGGGGGCAAGGAGACACTTGAAAGACAAGAGACTGCGAGAAGAGGAAGAAGGAAGCAAAAGGGGCGAAGCGCTGGTTTTACACGATACCCACGATGGCTACGCGCCCATGGCTGTATGACGGGAATGAGCTTTGATTCTTGGTTGATGGGGAGGTGCTAATCATTGCGTGGTCTCTTTTCCTTTTTTTCTTTTTTTTTTTTTTTTTTTGGGTGTCGCAGATGCGTAGCGTCGATTGTCACGTATTGGTCTATGAATATACAAAACTCGCTTCAACTAGGACGTCAGTAGAGGAACCTTTTTTTTTTGAGTATTGCTAATTCTTCTCTTGTGACGCGCTCGGACAGGCGACAGGGGTGGAGGCACAAGGCTGAGCGGAATGCGTCACTTGACAAGGGCCGAGGCTGGTTTCGTCATTGGGGGCGGATGCGGAGCCGGAGGCCTGCGAGACGGGCGTTTTGCCAGACGAGACCAGATTAGGCGCCAGTCCTTTTTTTTCGTTTTTTTTTAAAAAAAGAAAAATATAACGCGGGTTTTTATTTTATTCTTATCGGTTTTGCGTAGAGGTGGGCTTGATATATTCTGCGTGTAAAAGAATGCTACGGGAAAAGGAAGTAAGAAGCAAAAAGATGAAGAAGAAGCCATGGAGAGGGGGAAGAAAAAGTAAATATACTAATTCCTCATTTCTACAAGCCCTTTTCCCTCCCAAGAATAAAGTACCAGAAAGGTGTAATACAAAGCAATATAGCACGTGTATAAATATTTCAAGTAATAATAATACAAAAAAGAAAAATCCCACATGCTCTAGAGACGATATGAGATAAAAAAAATGGTACCCCTAGTGGGCCATTTCCAAACCGCCATTCCGTCTGCCGCCCCGCTAGCGGCTCCGTTTGAAAACAAAAACGTTTTTTTCTGGAATTTCTTTTTTTTTTCTTTTTTCCTTTTTTTTTTTTCGAGGTTTCAAAGGAACGGGGGGAAAAGTAAGAGCAGAGTCTTACTTGCATGGCTTGGTGCAACGCGAATTCTTTCCCACCTCCACCTTTTTCACAAGAGACGAGAATAAGATAAAGGGGGAAGACAAAAGAGAGGAGAGAGGGAAAAATGACGGGTATGGATAAAAGTGCCGTGCCGCCGGCGTATGCGACTGATGCTGAAAAGACGAGCGTGGCGCACGCGGGGAGCGTTGAGAGCGGAGGGGGAGACGCGACGCATAGGCGGTTAAAGGCGCGGCATATCCAGCTCATTGGGATTGGAGGCACGATTGGCACGGCGTTGTATGTAAGTTGCCTCTCTTTTCTGTTGAATATTTTTTTTTGAAACAGGAGCATCATGCCCCTCTTGCAAGACACTAAAGAAAATGTCTTGAAAAAAAAACGTCGGCTTACACTCGTCACAGGTGCAGATTGGCAAGGGCCTTCTCGCCGGCGGTCCGGGCAGTCTCTTGCTGGCCTTTAGTTTCTGGTGTACATTTATCCTCGCCGTGACGCTCTGCATGGCTGAAATGGTGACCTACCTACCCATTTCCTCGCCCTTTATCCGCTTTGCTGGGCGCTACGTCGACGAAGCCTTTGGTTTTGCTGCGGGTTGGAACTTCTTCATTTTCGAAGCGGCGCTTGTTCCGTTTGAAGTGGTGGCTTGCAACTTTATCCTTCAGTTTTGGACGGATGCTATTCCCACCGCTGCCGTTATTGTGGTTATTATTGTTCTTTACGCACTCATCAATCTCGTTGCTGTGCAGTGGTATGGCGAAGCAGAGTTTTGGGCGGCCGTGGGAAAAGTCGTGCTTTCTGTTGGGCTTGTTGTTTTTACTGTTATTGTCATGCTGGGCGGCAATCCGCTTCATGATCGCTTTGGCTTTCGCTTTTGGAAAGAGCCGGGCGCTTTTGCTGAGCTTTACTATCCCGGCAGCTTGGGCAAGTTTCTCGGCTTCTTGCAGTGTCTTATTCAAGCTGCTTTTACCATTGCTGGGCCTGATTACGTCTCCATGGCGGCTGGTGAGGCCCAACATCCACGCGCCGTCATGCCGCGCGCCTACAACGCCGTCTTTTACCGCCTGACTGCCTTTTTCGTCCTCGGGTCGCTCTGCGTCGGCATCCTCGTTCCCTATAATGATGGCCAACTCACTGCTGCTTTTGCCGATGCTAGTCCCGGCGCTGCTGCCAGCCCCTACGTCGTCGCCATGAACCGTCTTGGCATCCGCGTTCTTCCGCATATTGTCAATGCCGTTGTCCTTACTGCTGCCTTTTCTGCCGGCAATAGCTACGTCTACTGTGCGTCGCGCTCGCTCTACGGCCTGGCGCTCGAGGGCAAAGCCCCAGCCCTGCTGACGCGCTGCACTCGCGCCGGCGTGCCCATTTACTGCGTCGCCTTGGTCCTCGCTTTTGCCCTGGTGGCCTTTTTGCAGCTCCAGAGCAATGCTGCCAAGGTGCTTAGCTGGCTCGTCTCTCTCGTCACCGCCTCGCAGCTTCTCAACTTTGCCGTCGTCTGCGTCACCTATCTCTGCTGGCATCGCGCCCTCAAGGCTCAGGGCATCAGTCGTGCCAGCCTGCCCTATCGTGCGCGCTTCATGCCCTGGGCGGCATGGTATGGCCTCGCCGGAACCTCGGTCATGGCTTTTGTCGGTGGCTATGCCGTCTTTTTGCCCTTGCCGGGACACTGGAACGTGCCCGATTTTCTCTTTTCGTCAGTCTCTCTTTGACTCGTATTTGCTTGCCACTCGTTGGCCCCTTGGCATGCTGACGCTCGCTACGCAGATATACCATGATTCCCGTCTTTCCCATTCTCTACCTGGGCTGGAAATTCTACCACAAGAGCCGCATATATAAACCCCACGAGGTCGATTTGCAAAAGGACGTTGCCGAGATTGACTTGTACGAGCGCAACTATGTTGCTCTGCCACCAAAGTAGGTCTAATTCCAAGCCCTCTGTTTTTTTTTGGGGGAGGGGCATATTACTAACCACGTGCCTAGAAACTTGTTTGAAAAGATTCTAGACAAGATGTTTGGCTAAAACCGGCTACCAAGGCAAAAGAGAAAAGCTACTCCAAATCCTTAACCTTTGACCTTTACTCCTCTCTCCACCATAGCTACTACTATGCTCTTCTCTTGCTTCTCCAACTTGTACACCACATCGCTCTCACCTTGCTCTTTACCATTTCTTCCAACCTCTACCTGCCTCTAAAACCCAATCTTAAACACCCCTAAACCGCTCCAATTCTAAATTATGCAAAACACAATTTACTCCCAGCCAGCGAATCTACAGCGAACCAGCACACATCTTTTCTTCCCTTTAACTGATTCCCTTCTTGCTCCTTTCTTTACTACATCACGCCCAGCTCTCTCATCAAAATCTTTCCACCAAGCTTCACTGCTGATACCCAAATTACTCAAAACACCAGTCTCCTTGGTGTTGATACAGGCACCCCATCATGTCATGAAATAAAAACACGTCATTGTTTTCTAAACGGCCTTTTTTTTTGCCAGGGCACAAAGAGTCCCGACTCGATACAAATGTAAAGAAAAAAAAACATTCCATAGCGCTATGCCATGACCATATACAAAGCTCTAGCCCTGTACCCATACTTTTTTCTATATAATCCATCGCTTTTCCAGTTTCCAATTATACCATGTCCCATAGTCAAACTCCCAAGGGAAAAAAAAAAGAGAAACAAGAGAAAACAAACAGGCCGAATCCGCCAATATGACTTAAAGACCAAAAAAAAACAAAAAAAAACAGGCCGCCTCAGCCAACATGGCATCAAAACCCTTCCCCGCTTGCCGGACCACATCTGACAACCTGCCCATTCTCCAGCTTGAGAACCCAGTCGGCATCTTCCACGGCCTCTAGACGATGTGCAATCGTCACAACAGTGCTATTGGCCAGCTCTTGCCGCAGCACCCGCTGCACAGCGGCCGCCGTGTTGCGGTCAATGCTTGCCGTTGCCTCGTCCAGTATTACTAGGCCGCTGCGACGAAGCACAGCTCGACCAATGCCAACAAGCTGCCGCTGACCCTGGCTGAGGTTCTTGCCCCCGGCATCAATATTAGTCTCTAGGCCCCATCCGGGACCAAGGACGCGCTCAATGGCCGAGGCGCAAGCCGACTCCGAGTACCGACCCTCAGGATCCAAGTTGTCCCGCAGCGTGCCAGGAAACAGTGTTGGATCTTGCTGGATAAAGGTGACACGATGCCGCAGTGCTGTGCGGTTGACGCGAGCCAGATCCATCTCTCCAATGCGCGCCGTGCCCTCGCTCACGCTTTGAGTAGCCAGCAAAGCGTTGGCAATGGTAGACTTGCCCGACCCCGTGCGTCCCAAGACGGCACACGTTGAGCCTCCTGGAATCATGAAGCTCACGTTTTGCAGCACGGCAGGCAAGTCGTCGGCATAGCGGAAGGAGACGCCCTCAAACTGTATGTTGTCATGGCACGTGGGCCAGTCGGGCGGAAGAGAATCGTCGTCACCGTGGGCATTGGGCTCCTCTGGAATCCGGTTGAGAACCACGACTCGTTCCAGCGACACGGCATCGAGCTGCAGCTGTGCAAACTTCTCGCAGAGCTGCTGAGTGGCAGTCATGGCCTGGGTGGCTTGTGTCAGCACAAAACCAACTGAGCTGGCTTCAGTGCCGCCCAGAATCATGACCGCGACAAGAAGCGCACGCGTGCAGGCCGACGTCATGCCCAGCCGATAGTCGAGCCAGATGCACATGCTCCAGAAGAAATGGTCGTGCTTCTGGAAGTCATCCACCGCAACAAGATGTCGGTCCTGAAACTTGGCCTCAACTCGGAACGCGCGAATAGTCACCAGTCCATCCTGCATGACGCCAATGTTGGAGATGATGGGAGTGAGATAGCGCATCTCCATGCGCCGCAGGCACGTCGACACGGGCACAAAGGTGCGGAAGAACAAGACAAAGAGGGCGGCAACTGCGGCCAGAATGATGAGCAACAGGGGCTGGTGGACGCTCACGGCAACAAGGCTCAGCACAAAGGCAATGAGGTTGAAAACGAAGCCTTCAAGCGGCGTCAAAATGCCGCCGTCAACCATGCCCATGTCAGCAATGAGCCGATTCTTCAGTTGCCCGGTTGGTGTTGTGTCATGATAGCGAAACGTGGCCTTGCTAACATGGCTAATGGCAACCTTGAAGAGGCCCTGGGCGGCATTGATGCTGATGCTGGCCAGCAATAGCTGCGCAACCAGATAGGCAACAACTTGTCCGCCCGACAATCCCGACAAAACAGCAAGCCAGATGCGAGGATTCCGCTCTGGATTCGGCAGGCCCCAGTAGACTAGTGACCCAGACTCATGCCCCTTGGCCGTGTACTTGCCCCATGCTTCAAGTAGCTGTGCTCTTGAAATGTCACAGTATCTTGACACACTGTAGAAGACGGCAAGAAAAAGCCAGAGCAAGAGGCCTCCCGCTCGGACATACTTGATGTAAACCGACAGCGGGATGCTGCCACTTTCGGCAGGCTCCTCTGGTGCCTCCTTGAGCCCAGCAATCTCTTCGGCTGACTGGCCCTCTACATGTCCGTCTCCGTCCTTGGGCGCGCTCGATTCCACTCCAAAGTGCATTGGATGTTCCAGCTCGCGGCACATCTCCTTGGCTGACAGCGTTCGTGCTCGACCGTTCTCAATGTCAATAACCTGTTGAGCATGGCGCAGGACCAAATCGTCGCGATGCGTCACCATGACAATGGAGCGGCCGTCGGCAAGGGGACCCAGCAAGAACCGGTTGACAATGCTGCTGGCCGTGTCGAAATCCAACGCAGACAGAGGGTCGTCGAGCAGAAGAAGGCGACACGGGCTGTAGACGGCACGTGCCAGAGCAACTCGAGCCTTTTGCCCGCCCGAGAGTCCGACACCTCCCTCCTCCAGCTTGGTCTGATCTCCATCAGGCAGAGAGGCCAGATCAGGCGCCAATGCGCATGCGTGGATAACGTTGCGGTATCTGACGGCATCAAAGGCTTGGTGAAAGACAATGTTTTCGCGAATTGTCTTGCTCTGGAGCCAAGGAAGCTGCTGGGCATAGCCAACCGCTTCTTGCGGCCGAATCACCTCTCCGCCGTGAAGCTGCATCTCGTTGAGTGCAGCAAGCAACAGACTCGACTTGCCCGATCCAACTGGGCCGCGAACCAGCGTCAGACCGGGAGGGAAGCGCAAAGTCACATGGGACAGCACCACTTCCTTGGAGGATGGCCACGAAAAGGATGCATCACGAAATTCTATGTCGCGAACAACACCACTGGGCGCCGAAACAAAGGCGCTCTCGTCCCGATCCGGCTCCTTCATGAACTTGTGGACACGCTCAACTGGAATCGTAGCCTTCCAAAACGAGGCAACAAGCTCAAAGGTTTCCTTGACGCTTGCCTCTAGCTGGTTGAAGAGCTGCAGTGAGGGCCAGACAACATCATTGGGCATGCCGCGATCAAAGACGAGAGCAAAAAACACAATGCTGACAAGGGGATAGGCGGCTCCACCAGCCACATTGACCGTCTGAATGGCCGCCGTGACACGAGCAATCTGCAGTCGCTTGTTCATCTCGAGCTTGCGGAAGCGCAAGATGCGGTCGCTCCATGCAGCTGTCCAGCCATTGAGCTTGAGAGCCCTACTTGCCTCGACAAAGTGTGCCACAGCCTGTGCACGCCTATCCGAAAGCGTGGTCCGTTGGCGTTCCAGCTTCACCACTTGGCGCACGAGCAGCGTGTTAACCGTGAGGAAGAGCACCATGAGACCTAGACCAACGCAAGACGGCCAGCCCATGATGTCGATCAAGTAGTATATCGACAAGACAATCTTGATGGGCTGCGCCACAAGCCGCGGAAACTCCCAAAAGCGCTGAGAGAGCTCGTACGTGTCGCCACGCACCAAGTTGACCACCTTGGCGTTGGAAGCGGGATCGTAGGCGTCCTCGTTATCCTCTTGACCACTCTCATCGTCTCGGGAGGCACGATTCCGGCACTTGTTCCACACCCGAGTTAGCCTGGACTCTTCCGTCTTAACAGGAGCGAGCTCAAGTCCCTTTTCTGTGACATCAGAGCCGGGAACGGTGCGCGTCATGAGCTTGTCAAAGAGACCGATGAATGACTCTCCGCGGGATCGTTCGTATGTCTTGCGCGAATACCACGATGAGCACGTCTTGCAGATCTGCCGGATAACATCAACAGCCAGCATAGCCAGACACCAGAAGGCAGCCTCTTGCGGGTCATTGCTATCAAGAGACTTGTACAAACGGCTCGTGAGGCGAATGCTAGTGGCCTCTGAAATCTTTTCGCCGACGCACAGACTCGTAGCAATAAACAGATCCAGCCCATTGGCCCGGACAAGACGAGGCACGAGGCGTCCAGGAAGGTCGCGAAAGGCCATGTACAATCGCTTGTGCTGAAACTCGAGGGGAAGTTGCCAAACATCTTCGAGCGCCAGATCCCGGTATTGAGCGATACGCGCCAGCGGCTTGACCCAAATCATAGTCCACCATTGAAACATGGTCAGATTGTCTTCTGGGCTGCGAAAGAGGTACGAAGGGGCCAGCTGGGGTTTGCCAATGTCATCAGAGTTGCGTGACGGGCTGCGCATGGGCATAAAGCCTATGACCAAGAATGCCAAGGCAGCAAGTGCCGTGCGTCCCAGCAGAAGCGGATCAATGTGGTCGAGCTTGCCATGTAGAAACTGGATCGAATAAGACGCCAGATTGCCCATGAGAATGAGGACATAAAGCAGCAAGAGCAAGCGGGGCGTCTTGATGGGGCGGCCGTATGCTGTAATGAGACAGGCGCAAAGCCAGGGAACAATGTCCAAGATGATGACTGGTTGACGTGGGTTCAAAAACGCCGGCACGGTAGCGAGGACGAGACCGGTGAGGCAGATGAGGCCGAGAAAAAGCGTCCAGTGAGTCCAGCTCTTGCGCTTGTCATTCTGGCCGTCCAAGTCTTCGTCTTTGGCAAAGGGTTTGAGCCACAGAGGCAAGCGAGCCAAGATTCGCTGCTGGGAGACATAGACGCAAAGAACAGCAGCGGCGAGGGCAGCAAAGGTGACCAGTATCGTAATGCCAGAATGTGAAATTGTGTGGGCTGGCACAATTGGCGCGTTTCTGAACCAACTCAGGCCTTGATTGGTCGCCAAGGAATCAATGTATGAAGGGAGTCGACGGAACAGCATATTGACCGAATATGTAGGTCTTGAAACCAGAATTATCTTTATGACTGCAAATGACCAAAATTTCAAGCCGAGCAAATGTGGTGTTGATGGATCATGAAAGAATAGGCGAAGAAAGAATCAGGGTATCGTCTATGCGGTCACTGAAAATCAAACTTGAGGTCAGATCCAACAAGCAGAAGGCGGGAGCGTGAGGTGAGTGATAAAGAGGAGAAGAGGGAAGAATTGAAAAGTGTGAAGAGAGAAGGTTTTTAAGGCAAAAGAAAACGCGGTAGTGGTGTGGGGGAACAAGAGGAAGAAACAATCACAAAGGGCTTCATACTTAAAAAAGTCTAATGGCTGGGAGTTGTTGGGAAGACTTGACAGCCTATAGATGGGGCATGTACGCGCCATGTATAAAATATCTTTAGGTTCTCATGGGCCTTTGCAACACGGGGCTGCGGCCTTAAAGTCTGAACAGGGGCAGGGCGGTGCGCAGGCAAAGAGTGTTATACGTGAAGCGAGCTTGAGGCCATGTCGATGCTGTCCTTGAGCAAGAGGCACTGGAGGTTGGCCAGGTAAAAGACAGACGAAAAGGCGAGGCTTGGGGGAGGATACTTTGTTCATTCAGCCAGCCAACAACTGTGAGGGAGAGGACTCGCGACGTATCGAGGCCACGCAATAGCCATGCATACAAAAATACACAATCGCTGATAAGAGGGTAGAAACAACAGCACGTAGGCTATGACGTGGGATGACGATGGCGGACGTTGAGTTATCTCCAAGCTGTCATGGTCGCGGCGAGTCGTCGTCAGGAAGAGACGATTAGCGAAAGACGTGATGCGGCTGGTGGAGCTCCAGTATGTACCTGCTGACTGTAGGTGGCAGGAGCAGTACTTGGCGCGACCCATGGCGATCCGACGAGGCAGGATCCATTGCGGAAAGCAAAACTTAAAAGCAGGAGCTTAATTCAAGCTGCCTTTTGGCTGCAGACAGACAGCTCGGCAAAAGGCCGGCAGACTGAATTTGTTTAGATACAGGGTACATGGGGTGTGACAGCCCTCGCGAATCGGATGGCTGATCTGCAGTGCGTGCGTCACGCCAATGGCTAACAAATTACACCATTTGATCCTCCTTGGTCCTTTGTCTCAGGAACAGCAGAATGCTGCTCCCCCCCCTCCAGTTCTAGCTCCCGGGATGCTAGCTCTAGGCCAACAGAGCTGCTCCAATCAAGGCCAAGATTCCGCTTCCGAAGGCGGGCGCCTGCATGGAGGCTGCTGCACCCTGTGAGCCTGAGGCCTGGGGTGACGCTGTTCTCGTCGATGACGCTCCGCCAGTGGAGCTTGCATCTGTGTTGCCGCCAGAGCTGCTGCCGTTGTCGACTAGGGCCGTGAGACGGCTGTCGGTGGTGAAGGAGGCTTTGGCGGTGCCATTTCGGCACTCTTGGGGCTGCTCTCCGGTGCCATTTACAAAGTTGACGGCGATGCACTTGGAAGAATTAGCACCTAGACTGCTTCAAGAAGCTGCAGAGGAAGGCTTTGCACAAAGAGGCATTTGCGCGCCCCATTTATAAAGCGGATTAGAATGTGCAAGAGTCGACATACCTGGTAGAGCAAGCCATCAGTGGCCGAAGACACGATGCTCACAACGCCCTTTTTGCCCGCCCACTGGGCCGGCGCTGGAACACTGGGCTCGCAAAAGTCGCCTAGTCCCGTCTGCATGACAATGGGAAACATTTGCTTCCAGCCCTTTTCCGCCTTTTCGTCGAGCGTGCCGCGGAATAGCCAGTTGCTCTGTTGATGTGTGGAGCGCATGGCCAGCGCAGCGCCGCCCACTGGGTAGTCAACGACGTTTTTGCTAAAGTCGGGCGTGAAGCCTCCGCACGGTGCCTTGTCCTCGTCATCGTCGGAGAAGCCAATAGACTTGGGTTGTGTCATCTCAAAGTGCGCAAGCGCAAGCGACGAGAAGACGGTGGTGAGGGTGAGCAGCTTCATGATGAGGTCGACGATGAAGCAATTGGGCGTGGTGAATGGCACAAGCAGACGCGTGACTATTGGGTATAATAAAGGGTATGCAAATAAAGGCTAGACTGGTTTCCTGGGTTGCAATGGAGCGAGGACGAGGCTTTTGTAGCCTCGGGTTTGCTCCCAGCTCACCAGCACAAGTTGTGCGACAGGAAGCCGACGCTAACGAGAGCGCGGCTGCATAGACGATAAGAATCGCCCGCCCGGCATCTTTTTATGCGACGGTACCTGAGTGCCAGTGCCAACAATAGATGAAGAGCCTGGACCCTGCGTGGCGCTTGTTTCGCTTTGGTCTGTCTCAAGTCTCATAAACCTGCTCGTCGCAAGAACCTGCTCTCATGCCATCTCGACTGTGCTGGCCAGCTTGAGGCCGTTTCCCTCCCCAACCAGACAAAGGAGTCCAAGCGTGAATACTGGCAGGCGACAACGGGCTCAAGTTGTGACCATGGCGACACACGAGGCCCCGACGCGCACCACCCATCTGGCTCGCTTACCGCATCCAGCATAGATCTGCCAGCGCCCAGCCCCGGGCCGCTGACGGCTCGCACGCCCAATGGCAAGGGGCCAATTCATGAGTCTATTTGAGCAAGTTAACTCGACACACGTCTGACCGCATTCACGATCCCTGCACACCACGGGAAAGAGAAAAACTACTGGCACTAGCGAGCGAGTCACGAAGCAGCAAGGCCTAATTATAGTGCCGGAACATGACATCTCAATAAGGTATGGCTAGCTGCTTTAGCATGAACAAGACGGACGGGCGTTCATCTTGCGCAGCTTGGCCACCGGCAGGCACAAGAGCCAATTGAGGCAGATACTTGATCAACGCCGCTACCAACATGTTCCGAAGGTCGAGACGACAAAAAGATCCACTGTTGTTGATAAGTTGCTCAAGGCTCAAACGCCCGAGGCCGCCGGCGATTCTGTCGTGTGCAACAATGACATTGCATAGCAGCGGCACCTGTCATTTTTCTCTTGTTTCTTTTTCTTCTTTCCATCTTGCATCTCCGAGACTGCCATTTACACCATCTCCAGTCATGAACAAGCCTTGAAGTCTTCTTCATCTCGACTTTGGATTCCTGTCACACGACAGGTATTCCCGTGATATGGACCACGAGCACAATCACAGCGCAGGCCTGGGAGTCGATATCAACCATGCCTTTGCGCGCGACTTGTGGTATCTCATCGCTGGCGTTGTCGGCCTGTTTGCCGCGGTTGGCGCCATCAACTATTTCCAGGCTCGCAAAAGGTATTGCTGTCCATGTGCACAGCTTTGACCACTTTTCATGCCCAAAGCCATTTTTTTTTTACTCACCTAGATGTCTGCAGATTAAGAGCCTGCAAGACGCCAAACAGCTCGCAGCCAACAGTACCAAATAGCAGACTCGGCCAAGCCTGGGCGACAGTGACGGCTCTCATCCGCGAATTGAGCCTTCCGCAGATTGCAATCACCAAACGAGGCCTTGGCTGGCTCACGCCGCCTTCACTGGGACGAAGCCTGATACTGGTGGCGTACTGGGCGACGGTGATATATATGATGACATGGAAGGCCATTATCCACGACGTTTATTTCTGGGAACGCGTCGGCTACCGCGGCGCCTGGGTCAGCATCGCGCAACTGCCCTTTATCTTCCTGCTGGCCATGAAGACGAGTCTGCTTGGGTGGCTGGTGGGATCAAGCCATGAGCGTTTGTCGTGGCTGCACCGCTGGGCGGCCCGCACGCTGCTCATCACGGCCACGGTGCACGGCTTTTACTTTTGGACGGAATGGGCACGCGCCGATTTCGTCTCGTATGAGCTCAAGATTCTGCCTCTGGTTCGGTACGGGCTCGGGGCGTGGGCCGTGATGCTTTGGTCTGCCGTGGTGGGACTTGCGCCCATTAGAGGCCTCGTGTACGAGTTTTGGGTGCTGCAGCACATTGTCTCGGCCATTCTTATGCTGTGGCTCCTGCACCGGCATGTTCCCCAGAGTGCTCGGGTGTACATTTGGATGTCGGTTGCCTTTTTGGCCTCTGATCGTGCTGCCCGCTGGGTGCTGCTGCTGGTGGAAAATATGCAATGGTCAAAGGCCTCGGGCCCCAGCCATTTGCCAGCTCGACGTGTGGGCCACGCCCTGCAGATGCGTACCGTGGGCGACAAGACGACTATTGCGACGGTTAGCGATGTTCGATTCTCTTGGAGGGCAGGGCAGCACATTTATCTCTGGGTCCCGCGTCTTGGCCCTCTGGAAGCTCATCCATATAGCATAGCCAACGCCTGCGAGGGCCAGGTGAGCCGATCGAGAGAAATGCAGCTCGTCATTCGAGCCCACGGTGGCTTCTCGAAGCGCATACGCAATCTGGCTGCGCGCCACCCGGAGCGAACGCTTAGGGCCTTTGTCACGGGGCCGTATGGGGCGCCACCGCGCTGCAACGTATACGAGACGCTTGTGCTGATTGCATCGTCGACGGGCGGCAGTTTTATCCTGCCCATGCTCGAGAGCGTGGTGGCATCGAGCGATAGCTGCGTCAAACGCATCGATGTCGTTTTGCTGGCAAAGACGGCTGATGAGATTGAGTATTACGCGGAACATGCGCGAGAAGCGGCACAACAAGGCATGGAAAAGGGCCTGTCGATGCGTCTTCACATGGCCATTACCTCGCGCAGCTTTGACGGCGAATCAGGAGTTCCGTTGGTGCCGCGGCCGCACGGAAGCTCGACTCCTCTGAACCAGGCTGGCGACACGAGCGAGTCCAAGGAAGACACGACGCCATGGCCGCTGGAGGCTTCAAAGGAGTCCCGAGGCAGCGAAACGCTTGACGGTGCCGAGAGGAGCCCCCGGGCCGAGTTTGAGCGCATGTACGTTGGACGGCCCGACCTGGAGGCGCTGATTCGCGAGCCCGTGGAGCAGGCCTGGGGCGAGACAGCCGTGGTTGTCTGCGGCGGCAGGGAACTGACTGCTGGGGTGCGGACCTGCGTCAGTAGGCTGAGCGATGAGCGAGCAGTGCACAAGGGCAGCGGAGCGCAGGGCATCTACCTGCACGCCGAAGAGTTTGCCTTTTGAGGCGGTCAGATTGCCACGTCGGTGTATCTTGTAGACACCGGATAACTAGCTGCCAGGGAAGCATATTTTGGCGCTTGCGTTGGGCTTTTAGCCTTGGGGGGGCGCTCGATGGACATGGACGACTCATAGAGGCTGGGACACGTAATAGCTGCTGCCGCGGGAAAGCTTGAGAGCAACAAGCTTTGGCCTAGCTTTTACTTGGATCGAACGCATCTCGATTCTGCGGCTCGTGTGGCATTTTTTTTTCTTGTGTGTGTTTTTTTTTTTTTCAATAGTGTCACATGCATGCTCCACGACGCTCTATTTGGGAGTGGCTGGTACAAGACTATATTTTGTTGCTTGACCAATGCAGCAGACGGCGTGGGACGATTTGATTGTCCCTCGATGCAAATTGTTGGACAGGCTTCTTCTTGCCAGGACTTGATCCATCTCTTGAGGTGTGGAATCAAATCATGTCGTATGCGAAGAGAATCAGGGAATGGAGGAGCCGGCTATGGCGAAGAGGCTCGGGTCCGGCGCCAGTGGCAGCGGCGATGGAGCGGATTGTGGAGGCGAGCGAAAAGTCGCTGAGCAACAGCCAAGGGGAAAGCAAGGTGGTTAGCATGTCGACGTCGAGCGTGGAGCCCGAGACGCCATACGACGACGTGGCCAAGGCGGTGCAGCGGCTCATCAAGGAGACGATTTACGACCCCAACTTCCCGCAAGAGCTGCTGATTCGGGCACAGGGATTCGTGGAGGAGCTGAGGGCGGGGGGCGAGGTGGATGCGGAGGCTGGGCAGCGGCTGATTGACGACTTCCAGACGCAGCAGGATCTGGCCATCAACAGCTCGGCCTACCAAGAGGTTCGGGCGGTGGTGGACACGACGGACGACGCGAGGCTGCCCGTGTTTACATGGCGGGTGTTTATCCTGGGCAGCGTGTTTTGCATTCTGGGGACGGCGATGCTGCAGTTCTTTTCCATGCGCATGCCGAGCATTGCCATTTCGCCGCTGGTGGTGCAGCTGCTGGCCATGCCGGTGGGCAAGCTCATGGCGCGCTGGCTGCCTTCGCGGCGGCTGGCCATTGGAAGGGTGTCTCTGGGGCGGCTCAACCCAGGCCCCTTCAACTACAAGGAGCTGCTGCTGGTGGCCATGATGGCCAATGTGTGTTTTAGCCACCACACGGGGGCGTACATTGTGTCGATTGTGCAGGTGCTCAAGCTGCCGCGCTTCTATGCCCGCCCCGACGACGCGGCCGACAGTCCATCGCGGGTGCTGGCGGACAGCGTGCCGTGGCAGGTGATGACGCTGCTGTCGACGCAGCTGCTGGGCTACGGGTGTGCGGGCCTGGCGCGGCGCTTCCTCGTCTATCCGCCCATGATGATTTGGCCGCGGGCGCTGGCGTCGATTGGGCTGAGCAAGGCGCTCTTTGGCGAGCACGGGGGCCGCGCCGAGCCCATCAACGGCTGGACGCTGACGCGGCACCGCTTCTTTGTCTTGTGCTTTGGCGCCATGTTTGTCTGGTTCTGGGTGCCAAACTATCTCTTCCAGGCCCTGGCCCTCTTCAACTGGCCGACGTGGTTTGCCCCCGGCAGCGTGGTGCTGGCCATTGTGGCGGGCAGCAGCTGCGGGCTGGGCCTGAATCCGCTGCCCACGCTCGACTGGACCGTGGCCAGCTTCTTCGACCCCATCATCACGCCCTTCTTCACCATTGCCAACTTTGCCGCCGGCATGGCGCTGGCGGGCTTTGTGGTGGCGCCGCTGCTCTACTTTTACAATGTCTTCCAGAGCGGCTACCTGCCCATCAACTCCAACAAGCTCTACGACAACACGGGTGCCTTTTACCGCGTCCACGACATTCTCGGGCCCGACCTGGCCATCAACGAGACGGCCTACCGCAGCTACAGCATCCCCTGGCAGTCGACGACGCAGGTGCTCAACCTCTACGCCTATGTGGGCATGTACATGGCCATGGTGGTGCACGCCGCCCTGTGGTTTGGCCGCGACATTGCCCGCGGGCTCAAGGCGCTGTGGCGTCGCCAGCCGCGCGCACAGCAGTTTAACGACGTGCACAACCGCCTCATGCAGGCCTATCCCGAGTGTCCGCACTGGTGGTACCTGGCCATTCTAGCCGGGTCCTTTGTCCTGGCCTGCCTGTCGGTGACGCTGTGGCCAACAGGCATGCCTATTTGGGGCATCGTCATGGCGGCCGGCTTCACCATTCTCCTCCAGGTGCCCATTGGCATGCTGGCCGCCATGACCAACATTGAGCTGCCCACGTCGCTCCTGTCCATGCTGGTGGGCGGCTATGTGCTCGAGGGCCGCGCCATTGCCAATATGCTCTTCAAGATGTTTTCCTATCTCTCCACCTCGCAGAGCCTCAACTTTTTGGCTGACCTCAAGCTGGCCCACTATGCCAAGATTCCCCCCCGCGCCGCCTTTACCGCCCAAGTCTACGCCACTGTTATTGGCGGCCTGACCGCCCTGGCCGTCAACCACTGGGCCCTTCGCAACATTGACGGCGTCTGCGTCGAGGGCCAAGCCGAGCGCCTGACGTGTCCCGGCACCCACAGCTTCTTCCTCTCCTCGGTCCTGTGGGGCGTGGTTGGTCCGCGCCGCCTCTTTGGGCCCGACAGCCCGTACCGCTCCGTCATTTACATTGCGCCCGTGGGCATGGTGCTGCCGGCCCTCGTCTTTTTCGCCTCGCGCCGCTGGCCAACCTCGTGGGTGCGCAACATTAACGGGCCGCTCATCATTGCCGGCACGCTGGCCTGGGCGCCCTACAACTGGAGCTACATGCAGGGCAGCCTGACGCTGGCCTTTGTCTTTAACTATTACATCAAGCGGCGCTACAAGGACTGGTGGCAGCGCTATGCCTTTATCCTGTCGATTGCCTTTACCGCCGCCTCGGGCCTGGCTGCCCTGGTGCTCTTTTTCACGCTGCAGAAATGGGGCGTCAAGCTGGCGTGGTGGGGGAATAGCATTGCGGCAAAGGGGGTTGATCAGGGCGGATGGGTGGTGGGCGGCAACAAGGTGCAGTGTGTGGCCAAGGCGTTGCCTGCGAGTGGGAGGTTTGCCTCTGGCTTTTAGGAGGGAGAGGGGAGGCCTCTGGGATTTGTCTGTGTGTGTGTAAGAGGAGAAGAGAATAAAATCTGACTGTTTGATCCTACGAGTTTGAAGGGGCAAGGCGGCGGCGCAGCCTTTTTTGGAAAAGGAGTTTTTTTTTTCTCTTTTTAAAAAAAAAAAAAAATAACCAGCGAGTAAAAAGATTCTTCTCTTTTAACGCGCGGCGTAATGTAGGCGGTTGAATCCGCGTCATCCTCGAGTTGCCTTTTTTGCGCCAAAACGAGGCGCCTCAGGATGCGCACCCGTGACGCCCGCTATACAAAACGAGGAATACGCGTATACTAGGCAAAAAAAAAAAAAAAGACGCGTAGCTGTTTCTTTATTTAGCCGCGCCCCAGTGCTTTTGGGGGCCGAAAAAAAAAAAAGGTCGGGCGGCTAGGGCAAACGGGCGAGCTCAAGGCTGAGGCGAGAGGGAGGGTGTGGAGGAGAAAAAAAAAAGAAAACAAGGGGAGAATTTGTATGATGCAAAGAGGTAAAGATGACGCGGGGGGAATTACAAATGGTGAAGAAAAGAAGAGGCTCAAGAACAAGCCAAGGCTCGCGAGGCGGAAGGGTAAGCCAATAGTCTGGTGGCGCAACCACGCATCTTGCTCGTCTAGTCAGCATATACAAGCGCGAGTAAAAGCATGGTTAAAAGGGAAAAAAACGTACGTCTTGCACAGCCTTTTTTTTTTCTTTTGGGGAAAAAAGAGTAGGGGTATTGGGTTCATGTTGAGTCACGAGGGGAGAGGAAAATACGCGGCTCACGCTTCAGCCACCCCCCCACTTCAGCCTTGAAGAAGGGGGAAGGAAAAAAAAAACGTCATGTATAATTCCCGATTTGGGCGTGCAAGGTGGACGTTTGGGATGCGTCACGCGGGCACCCCGCAGGCAGAAGGGCTTTGTAGATTTAGGGAAGAGGGAGACAAAAGACAGGGGGGAAGGGTACAAAGAAATATGTAGGGGGGGGGGAGGAGTATAAAAAGGTGGGTGAGGGACGGGTTTGTTTTTGGTGATGGGGGTATGAATTGCGGTTTGGATAATCTTGCTCGACACTGGCACTCGACACTCTTGGTATAAAGATTAAACTCGCCCTCGACACTTTTATTATATAAACCCGCTCTCGACACTATTATATAAACCCGCGCTCGACTCTCGATTCTGCCTTGGCAAAACTCCCTCATCGCCTCGGCCAAGCGTCCTTCTTTGCAATGTGCACCTCTCACGTCTACACAACCCTCCACCCCGACGGCCACCGCGAAACATCTCGCCAATACATTCTCTGCAGCGCCTCCCGCCACAGCCAACCCTGCGCCGACCTCTCCATCTTCAAACACCCTCCTACCCATCTCTCCCGCCCCCGCAGCGCCAGCACCTCGCTCGTATATCCTTCTCCGCCATCTTCTCGCTCCAGCAGCGCCGCTCGACACTATACCTATGAGGAATACTCTCGGCGGCCTGTCGTGGTGGTGAGTCAGCGCAAGACGCCTTCGCCGCGGAGAGTGCGCATCCAGGTCGATGAGAAGCAAAAGGAGGAGTCGAGGGGGAGAAGGGAGCGCATTCAGAGACAGATTGAGCTGGATAATGCAGAGATTGCGCGCCGGCCGAGGGAGCCGCGGAGGGAGAGGGAGCTTGCTTGGGATAGGATGCGGGAGGAAGAGTTGCGCGTGCGCATTGATTTTTTGAATCGTCAGGAACAGTGGACGGCGGAGAGGCTGAGAATGAGGGAGCGCGTGGCTAGACAGGCGCCGCCGGAGCACTGGCGCCACTACGCACACGAATATCGCTGGCCTTAGGTTTTTTTCCCTTTTTTTTTTACGTCTTTTTTTTTCCTTTTTTTTAAACGTCTTCTCTTTTTTCCTTTTTTTTACATCTTGTCTTGTTTCCTTTACATGGTTATACTACTGGCAGTTGTCAAATGGGTCGTTGCTTTTGACAGATTGCGTGTTTGGCATTCTACCCAACACCATGATTTGATACCCCCCCCTGTTCTCTTTTTCCCTTTATCCAACTACACAAAGACATGGCAATAAATATAGACGCAGGCTTTTTCATCTAGATAGAATCCCATCCCGTTTTCACCAGCTTCAATATACCAGATTGCTAAACCTCTTAAAATACAAACTTCAAAACCCCTCCCCTCATTCCCCCAATCGCCGCCCATGGCGTAATGCCTGCTTGCATGTAAAACAAAGTCATGGATCCCGCGGCACCGCCATGCACCTCGTCAGACGCGCATGCATCTTGCCTCGCCCTTGTCCCCCTTGTTCCTCGCTGCACGAATCCGGGCGCCCGAGATATCCCTGGTCAGACGGCTTTTTTCCTTGCCCAGGCTTTGTCACCCGGCTCATCTCATAGTGTTTTGGTGTACGTGTTTACTACTTGCTCTTGCTTGTAGTTTTTACTCTTTTTGGCTTGTACTAATTCACCTCTTTTTACTTTTCCCTCTTCTTTTCTTGGCTTGTACTTGTACTCTCTACTCGTATTTCTGCTCTTTGGCCTAGGCCATCATCGTCATCTATGCTTACTCTACCCGTTCCGTCCTCGAGCCACAGCCACAGCCACCTCCATCACGCCGTCTGCCCTGCCCCCTTGACCCACGTTGGCAGCGCCTCGTCTGTTAACTCGCAGGCTGCCGCTTTTGCCCACCCCGTCTCTAAGCCACATCTTGCCTGCCCTGCCCTCCCTTTTGTCTCCCTAGCGGCACTTGCTCCTTGTACCACATCTGAAATACCCTCTTGTCGATTTGTCACGCTAAAAAAAAAGGCGTCCATGTATCGCGATGCGTCACTGCCCGCCGCCGGCAATGTATCTCGGACCGTCACCGTTTACATCTCGCCATGTATCGCGACCCGTCATCTTGTCCATTCCTCGCTGCTTGTCCACCTCAACACCCAATACTTGGCCAACTTTGATCCCCCATTCCGTATTAATTCCCAATACATTGGAATCCGTCAACATTGCACCCCATTATTCGTCAGCCCTTACCCTTGCCCTCCAAACCTCACTTTCTACCCGTCCCATCTCACTTTTTCCTCCCACTGACCGCCTCGGCCATGATTTCGCGCCACAAGGACTCTCGACTAGTAGAAGCAATGCCACCACCACAGTTTGCCTCGTCTCCTACTTTGCCTTGCTCCTCTGACCCGTGCCGTCCTCCTCGACACCTTTACAGCCTCACCACCCCGTCCCAGATGCGGTCTCGACTCCTGACACCCGTTACGAATGCAGCCTGCATCGTCCTCTTGTCCGCCCCAAACAGATGACATGTGCAGCCTGCTTGGAGCCTTGCCCACCTCAAACACAAACGTCCCGCGTCTTGACCCCTCTGTCTCTTGCAGAAACTTGCCTTGTCGTGTCCCCTCTTTCAGAATCCTTTCTTTTCCTTTGCTTTCTTACAGAGTATTTTCTCCTCTTGCCCCCTCTGTCATCAACATGTTTCCTCTCTTCTTTTACAACATGGCTCCTTTCCTCTCTTACAAAATCAAGGCTCTTTTATCCCCTCTCATCTCCTCTTACCAAAACACCCCCCCTCTTGTCCTCTCCTCCACCAAAAAAAAAACATCTTCTTGTCTCCTCCGCAATACCACCAACATCATTTCCCCCCCAGATCCAACGTCACTACCCCACCACACCCTCACAAGGCCAGCCTGCCCCTCGTGCAACCCTCAAAACAATGCCCCCATGTCAACGTGCTCGCCGCCACCAACGCAAACACCACCCCCCTCCCCGCCCTCCTCCATTGAGCCCTCTCTTGGCCGAACAAATGCACGCAGCCACATCTTCATGCTCCAACCAGTGGTTCGACCCATCGTGCACGCCATCAACTTGCTCATGCCACTCGACTTTGACCGCATCTTCCAATACCTCCCAACACCTGCCATCACTTTTGATACGACTTGGCCTCTACACCGACAGTCCTACACTACCACGTGTTATTGTCCACTTCATAGTTGCACGAAAAATGAAAAAAAGTTACTTCTCGTGGTAATGCATCTTTCGAGCAAATCAAGAAATCATCCCCTTTGGTCATGCACTGTTGCCTTGAATTCAGCAAGACACGGCTGCTCTATATACCTGGTAGACTGTATAGTTACATCTAGCTAAACGCTTCGACTTGACATGTAACAGAGACATAATGTGGCCAGAAATCAGGCTCGGCAAAAAGGCCTTTACTCACTGTAACCTCCCAAGGTCATTTATACTCATCTAGCAGTCTAGTGCAACCTTGCAGTCAATAACAGCAGTCTGGCCCCCTTGCACAGCCGCAATAGCCTCTTTGAGCACCTTGTCAAGTTCTGAAACTTGTGACACGCGAGCCGTGAAAATGTCGCCATCGGCTGCTGCCTTGGCTATTCCCGAGTAGTCGGGAACGGGATCAAACGAGATATTCACCTCCTCGTTGCTCGCCTTGGAGCCAAGGCCGTCTGGGTGAACGAGCAGCAGTGACCGACGCGGCGCGTGCCATCCTGTTCCAAGTCAGACAAGCCTGTTTGTGTGCGCGTGCTCAGCCGCTAGAGTGACTCACCTTTATTGTTCAAGACAATTGTCAAGACTGGGATCTTGTAGCGCTTCGAGATCCAGTACACGCTACCCGGCACCGAAAACAGGTAGGTGCCGTCGCCCACCACCTGCACGACAAACTTGCCCTTGCCAGAATTCTCAGCGTCCGTGGCCAGCTTGATGCCCATGGCGCCTCCGCCAGACCAGCCCAGTCCGCCGCCACCGCAGTTTATCCACGAGCCCGGCTTTGTTGGCTGGATATTGTCGTGGACAAAGACTGTATTCGTCACAGCCTCCACGGCCCATATAGTGTCTTGTGGACAGAGCTTCTTGAGCGTGCGTGAAAGGTAGCCCGTGCCAAAACTGCCGTCGTCGCACGGCTTAGCCCGTTGAGCAACGCCTTGTAGCAATGCCTTGTATTCTTGCTCTCTCCTCTTCTCAGCCGCGCCAAGATCCTGTTGCTTGAGCTTTGCTGCTGCGTCGCCCGTCTTGAGCGCATCAATGACTTGTCGCACAGATGTTGTAGCATCGGCGCGATATCGTTGGCATGCAGCAATGTAGGCAAGCGGCATCTGCTGCTTGAGGGGATCCACGTCAATGTGGAAAATGGTGGCATCTTGCTGTGGCCGGCAGCGCGTGGGTATCCATGGCACGTCACAGTCAATAACCACAATTACATCCGCCTTGGTGATGGAGTCGTCGACGCCAAAGCGCAAGCCGAGCCAGGCCGGGTGGTCCGCAGGGAAGCACATGTCGCTGCCACCGCAGTCAACCACTTGCAGGCCCTTGACCATGTCTGCAAGCTCAACCAGAGCTCCTGGAAACTCGTGCTTCCTCCCGCCATATGCAGTGACAATGAGGGGCCGCTTGGCGCCAGCCAGGGCGCTTGCAATGTCATTGGCGTCGCTATGGGGCAAGCCGCCAAGCCGAACAGGGTTCCAATCAGACTGCCTGAGCGAGTAGGGCGTGATGTCGGCCTCCATGACCTCGCGAGCACCACACAGATAGACGGGGCCCTGGGGATCCGACTTGGCAAACTGCAGGGCGCGATTCACCATTTGCTTGACATTTGTGCCCGTCTTGATCTCGCCGGCATAACGACAGTACTGGGCAACAATCTGCTTTTGGTCGGGCACGTCTTGGATCCAGTGGATGTACTCGGTTCGGCTGCCGCGCAGCTCGCCATCCAGAGTAAAGGGAGACAGGCCGGCAAAGACAAAGACGGGAGCGCGGCCCGTCGACGAGTTGTGCACAGCAGCTCCAAGGCCCTGGGTGCCGACATCTACGTGGATAATGACACATTGCGGCTTGCCAGTCAGCCTCGCATAGCCGTCGGCCATGGACATGGCAACCATCTAGAGGGCACAGGGTTAGCCACAGCGCATCAAGCTGTAGATGCCGCCGCCACTTGCTTCATTGGGGCAGGTGATGATGCGAGGGAAGCGGCCTTTAGCCTCGCGCTGGCCCTTGACCATTGCCTCGATGATGCTGGGATGGTCCGACCCCAGATTGACAAAGCAATGCGAAATGCCCGCCTCCCATATCGCCTCGAAAAAGGCAAACGAAGCTGTATACATGTTTGTTGGATCTGACGATAATTGCGACGTCGTTGAGAGCTGTCGAGCGCCCGCCTTCTTAAACCGGGCCAGTGGTCGGAACGGAGTCCCGGTTGTCGTCTGGCGAGCTAGCCGTTCAGGGGTTGAGACGGAAGGAAATCCGCCAGCGGTTTGAGGGGCAGCAACCAGTGCCCGGTACCAGAAGCTGGCGGGAACGGCCAATGCGCGGCGGAGGAGAGCCATGGTCAAGAGGCGAGAAATTAATGGCAATATCTACAAGTGGTGATGGTTGAATCTTGCAGCGGCTGAGACGCACAAGAGGGGAACAAGGTCTTGCGGCAGTCAAGATACAGCTCTTGCCGTCCGACATTGTCGTTGTGAGGCGCGCCTTCCCCTACGGCGTCGAGCACACATGACCTGGTGCAAGGCCTCAGATTGCCGCATCTGGCCGCCGTCTGTATCACGCCCAACCTGGGATAGAGCAGGCCGGGCCGGGCGGATATCGGGAATCCGATTTGACCTAGCATCTGGGGTGCGCACGTTCCCTGCGGCTGTGAGGCGCATCACGACGCTCGTCACGTGCTGCCTGGCTCTTGCGCTGCCTTGGGTCGTACCTGGCTGTCTGGCTAGCAAGTCGAGTGCTGAGGCAGGAGCGGGCATCCCATTGCCGGCTCCTGCCTCCTGTCGTGGAAGTCTAGAGCGACGTAGAGCCACGTGACTCTTTTGGAGAGAAAACAAGAGGACAGAAACAAGACATGAGAAATTTCAAGCTTTATTTTTTTCCCCTTCTTTATCCAGGGCTTGACAGGCGCCACGTAAAACAGTCTCACGCAAAACAGGGAATGGACTTTAAAGTTGCACCCTTCCATCGGGTTTTGTCTCACCGGACTTTGTCTCAGCAGCCACTCTGTCGACATCATCCCAGCTAAAAAAAAAAAAAACCGCCTTCTCGGCCGGCAGAGTGGAGCGACGGAGCAATCCATCTTCTCCCCACACGGTACCTGGGATGGCCCCGTTGGACTCGCCCCAGTCCGAGCAATGTGGCCTCGGACACAGGCACCAGCCGTCGCTCGTAAAAATAAGCGCGAAACCAGCATGTTGCTTGGACGCGTCTTTGCACAGGTTGGCCCGACTCCGCTCCTGGGCAATGGAGCCGCCGAGAAATGGCCTTTTGACTGCGTCTTATAACATGATGAGTTGTTGCGCATGGCTCCTTGTTACAAGGCTTGTTGTTTGTTCTTTTTTTTATATAGATGCTCGCTAGACAAATTTATTCTTATGCTTGTCCGTCTCGAGTTTTCTTCATCTCGACTTGAATTCTCTTGGCCTTGCCGATTTCCTTTGATTCCTTCTTCTCCACTCTAGATTGGCAAACGTTGGCCTCGTAATGCAAATTGCCGCCCTCTTCTTCGTCCTCTCGGGCGCCTTTGCTTTTACCTGGCTCGTCCGCCAAGTCTTGGACCGTTGCCGCCATGCCTCCCAGGCCAAGAAACTCGGATGCCAGCCTCCTCGCTGGGGCGTCTATCACGAACCCAGTGGCTTCATTGGCCTTATTGAAGCTGTGCGCGCCGTGTCGGACAAGGTTTTTCCCGATTTCCTCAATGAGCGATTTGAGCACCTGAGGGAGAAGCGCGGCAGCCACATGGGCACTGTTCAGCTCAAGACGTTTCCTTTTCGAACGACGCTCTTCACCACGGATCCGCAGAATATCCAAGCCATTCTGGCGCTCAAGTTTAAGGATTTCGAGCTGGGACCTAACCGGACTGAAAACTTTAAGCCTTTGCTCGGCCACGGCATCTTTGCCTCGAATGGAAAGACGTGGGAGCACTCACGGGCCATGCTCCGGCCATCCTTTACGCGCTCACAAATCACGGATCTGGATCTCGAGGAGAGGCACGTTCAATCTCTCTTTTCCGTTCTCAACAAGAAGATTGGCCCCGACGGCTGGACCGACTTTGTCGACTTGCAGCCTCTCTTCTTCCACCTAACCCTCGACTCTGCCACCGAGTTTTTGTTTGGAGAAAGCGTCGACAGCCAGTTGAGCGAACAGGATAATGGGTTTGCCAATGCTTTCGACTCGGCCCAAGCAACACTTAGTCTCGGCGCCAAGATGGGTGCCAATCTCTTTTGGCTCGTCCATACGCCCAAGTTTCACCGCGATGTCAAGTTGGTGCACGATTTTGTCGACCGCTTCGTCGCCAAGACGCTCAGCGGTAGCGAAAAGAGCAACATGGATGACCGATATGTCTTCCTCCGTGCTCTTGCCGAGCAGACGAGCGACCCGGCCGAGCTGCGCAGTGAGCTGCTCAATATTTTGCTGGCCGGACGCGACACGACGGCCTCGACTCTGGGCTGGTTCTTTTACACCATGTGCGAAACGCGCTATCAAAAGCTCTACCACAAGCTAAGAACCGTCATCATTGAAGAGTTTGGCACCTATGAAAATCCACGCGACATTACCTTTGAAAGACTCAAGGGCTGTCAATACCTGCAATACTGCGTCAATGAAATCATCCGACTCTATCCTGCAGTTCCCGTCAATGTCAGAACAGCAGCAACAGACACGACGCTGCCTACTGGTGGCGGACCAGATGGCAAGGCGCCCGTCTACGTGAGAAAGGGGCAAGATGTCGGCTACTCCGTAAGTCTTTACACTTTTTTACTTGTCGCTAAGGCCTCTAGTCTGCCCAAGCTAACACCAAATCAGGTCTACGTCTTGCACCGTCGCGAAGACATCTGGGGCCCAGACGCCAAGGTTTTTCGGCCTGAGCGATGGGCAGACGTTCGCCCAGGCTGGGGATACTTGCCCTTTAACGGCGGACCGCGCATCTGCCTCGGCCAGCAGTTTGCTCTGACGGAGCTCTCTTATGTCATTGTGAGAATGATGCAGAGAATTGACCAGCTGGATGGTTCGCGCGCTGGGCCCATTAGGCACGCGCTGACGCTTACCAATGCCCCCGACAAGGCCAATATGCGTCTTCACTTTGTCCAATAAACGTGAGCGTCTTGGAGGCGGATAAAAAGGGAAAAAGAAGGAAAACGGCTTGTATATATTATGACGATGCATGAGTGTGCCATCACTACTTCTCGATTTGCTCTTGTTTCTTGTACAAATATGTCACGATGTATGAGTGCCCTACAACTAGTACTTGTTGGTCTTCTAGTATACTCGTGCTGATGCAGAGTGGTGCATGTTTTCTACAACTCTTTCTTCGTCTTCTAGTATACTCGTGCTGATGCAGAGTGGTACATGTTTTTCCTTGTCATGGCGTGTCTTGGCAGTGGCACTGCAGTACTGTGCATTGAGAAACGCGCTCAGCCTTCAGGTAAGAATACACCGCCTTGAGACAGCCATGCTGCACATTATTTGCCCAATGCCACTCTGACATGCGTCGAAGAAATCACCCAATCAAACTCATCATAAATACTGCCTGTGATTGGGCTCCAAAGCTCCTCGCCATGGCCAGCAGTCCGCAAATGTTTTTCCTTGCAAAAACCCATCATTTCACCACGCAAACATGGCCTCGGACCAGCGAAGCAGCTATCGGATAGCAATCGTCACGACTTCGGAGGCGGATCGAGCATTTGCTATTGCCGAGCTCGAAAACATCTACCAACAGCCAATCACACCACTTTCTGATGCCTACGTTGTCGGTCGCATTGGCAAGCACAACGTTGTTGTCGCCAGTGTTTCTGATCCCGCCTCAACACCAGCCCTCATCGACAGCCTCCTGAAAGATTTTCCACATATTCGAGCAGGCTTTCTCGTCACTGCTGAGGGAAGCGTGTCTCACAATGGAATCGCGCGGATCGGCGACGTGGTGGTGGGCGTCAAGCCAGAGGCAAGACATGGTCTCGTCCATTTTGGCAAAGACAGCTCAATGGGGGAAAATCAAATCGTCATGACAGGCCAATTGAGCTTGCCACCTCGGACGGTTATTGGTGCTATTAGCGACATGGCAAGCCCCAGGGCTCAGTGTACATGGCACCGTCATCTTGGGTTTAAGCAGCCCACCGCCGAGAAATCATCTTCTTCCGAACATGGTCGCCCATTAAAAATGCGTCTTCATCAACAAACGGCACCTCCGCGGGCTCTTCGAGGCACTATTGGATCTTTGAATCGTGAGGCACATGATACAAGCCTTGTCGAGAAAACTGCCAAGGAATACGACACCATGTGTTTTACGACAGCGGCAAGAAATCTACAAGCCTTTTTACCCTTTTTAGCCATCTGCGGAGTCAGCGACCATTACAATCAAGGTGAAGCAGTCGTCACAGGAAGCAACGTCGTGAATCTTCCTGGAAGAGCTGCCTTTTCCTACGCATCCGGTCTCTTGCATCAACTTGATCCCGAAAAGCTCGATGCCGAAGACAGAATTGCCAACATTTTTCGCTATCCAAAATTCGACCTGGAGCGTCCAGGCTTTCGTTTGCTGAAGCTAGAACCCGAAAAAAAACAAGGGGTTTTCCGAGGCACCCTGTTCCAAGCCTACATGGACGAACCTGAAAACATCATCGAATACCACGCCCTCTCCTACGCATGGGGCTGTACAGAACTTACAGAAAGAATCATGGTTGATGGGCATTACTTACCCATTACTGATAACCTGGAACATGCTCTTGACAATCTCCGAGAGCCTGGCAAGGCCAGGATTCTATGGATTGACGCCATTTGTATTGATCAAAGCAACTTCAAGGAACGAGGCCACCAGGTCGGCGTCATGAATCAAATCTTTGCCAAGGCTGCGAATGTCATCTTTTGGCTTGGTAGGGGCAACTTTGATACTCAGGCTCTAATGTCGTCTCTGCAAAAGTTTCAATCCAAGGTGTATTCGATGCCTTTCAAGACTTGGCACGTCAATGACTCTCACTGGAAGGACATTTGGAACGAAACACAACCTTCAAACCATGAGGAAATATTGACTCTTCGCAAGAAGCAGCATGATGGCTTGATCTTCCTACTCGAAAAACCATGGTTTCAAAGAGTCTGGATTGTGCAAGAGGTTTTCAATGCCAGACGGGCTACGATTGGGTGCAATAGGGGATTGGTCAAGGCTGACGTGTTTTCCCTGGCACCCATGCTTCTGGAAATCGAGCCACACGCACATTGTCAAGCGATTATAGAATCTATGCCCGGACCTTATAGGAATTCTCGCCTGGCCGAGAAACCCACCCTCGTGTCCTTGCTATGGAAATTTCGTGGACAGGAAGCGACCGATAATCGGGACAAAATCTATGCCTTGCTCGACTTGGCTCGTCATACGCCTGAAAAACCATCTTTGGAGGTCTCCTACGGCAAAAGCGAGGTCGAATTATTACAAGACACTATGACGTACATGTTTGGTGAGACCAAGGTACACGTCCCTACAATTACTTATCTACAGGAAAATCTGGCCAAAATAGCTGGAGACTTACTAACCGACAAGATTCGTATTGCCGCTTCACCTGGATATGTCAAAGATTACATACAAGAGTGTGATCTCTTCATTTCAGAGGATGCGATTTTAGCCGCGGTTCAACGTGGCCCAGACATGCTAAGACTGATTCTTGGTTCAAAGGTTGAAAGAATACCGATTCAAACAGAGTTAATATGCAAAGCAGCCCAAATGAATCAATACTCTTTCAATCCCGCGTTAGCAGACTCTTCCCTACCAGTATTTCTCGAAACCGAGTACGCTGCGAAGGAAGTACAGTTTTCCCACTCCTTATTCAATATTGCAGCTCGATACTCCGCCTCTCTGGTTCACTATTTCCTTAAAAATTATGGAAACGAGTTTGTTATAACTCGTGAAATTCTTGAAGAAGCTGCTCAGGGCACCGGTCAAGCGCTCGAGGTCTTACTGGATGGCCAGGAGCGTGAAACTGACATTTCGAAATCGGTTATCCAGCAAGCCGTCGGGAACAAGACAGGTCCAAATTCTTTCAGAGTTGTGTTTAAAAAGTGTGGAAGCAACTTTGAAATAAGTAATGATATATTACTTGAAGCATTCAACGGCCGACGAACCATTGATCCTCTGTTGCATGCGTGCGAGAACAAACCCAGAATCACCGAGCAAATCATTATAGCTGCTATAATACATCATAACGCTCGGATTGAGAAACTTAATACGCTACTTACTAAAGGGCCCCAACGTCAAGAATATATATTGGATAATGATTCTCAATCATTCCAAGTTTCTAATACGGAATCTCCCTTGAATCGAGAAATCTTTCAATTTTCGAATGAGTTTGAAATACCTTATGCAGCTTTTTCCATTAGCGACGACTACCTAGGCGAAGACTATAAACTTAAGGAGAAAGCTGCAGATAGCGCATACGCTCTTGAGAGTCTGCTAGCTTATTCGTCTCGAGAGATTAAAATCACTCAAAGAATTTTCAAATCGGCTCAGCGTTTTAAATCCAAAAGCAGAATTATGGACTCGATGCAAATTCTTTTGCAAAAAGCTGAAAGTCTGGAGCAAGAAGGATACGACGAGCAAGAATCGGTTAGGGCTGAAGAAATTCGACAATATATAGCGAAACGCGCAACTTGCAAAGCTTATGATGAAGAATTTCCTGTTGAAACCTTTGTGGGTGACGTGCAAAATACAGTGGCCCTATCTGGCGGATGTTGAAACAACATTTAGTATAATGTTGAGAGCTTTATATAGTGACACAGAGGGTAAAGTTGCGGGGCTAGGGTTCTCTTGGGATGACACGGAGCATAGATTTGTTGAAGAAGAGCCCTTTTAATATAATTTTAAGCAAACGAGGGCCTTGTTTCCTAATCAGAAAAGTATGAACATACTTTAAATTCAACGGGATTAAGCGATTTGACGGATAATAATGTATTATAAATACTGATGAATTCCTTCATGGTGTACAGGCGTAGTATAATAGAACAAGGCTAGTCTTTTGCGGCGACTACATTTTTATACGCAACTAGTTGATCAGCATTGTCATCACAATCCTATTCACCTAGGTGATGAAGAATAGCTGCTGCGAAAACACGAGCAGATATCCACAGGACCAGCTGACAAGAAAAAAGTAATTATATACGCATTCATCGTAGTTTTAGGTTATAAATAGAACGCTCCGTTTGACATTGCCAGCATTCTATCTAGGCAACCATCTCATGCTCAAGGAACCGCATTATTTCGGTCAAATTTTCCATCACATCTAAAAGATTTAATCCTGTCGTTTACGTCAAAGCCATAGAGTTCCGAATAACTGTATCCTTTTTTGTTGGCGGTCAGTTCAAAGGGCCTATTGGCACACTTGTGTTCCCTAAACTCTATTAGCATCAACTTTACCTTTAGGACATGTGGAATAGTAAAAGTGAAAAGAATAAATCCAAAACTTACAAAAAGAATCGGCAAGTGCCAAGAATCCTATTTAAACGGAGGGAAGACACTGTATCGTCCCACCACTTGGGCAAATCCACTTGACATTGTATTAGCAAACACACTCGTCATTGCCACTCTAGAGGAAAACATACCACATTGATTGCTAGGTGCTCCAATCCTCATACACGGCGGATGCATGTGGTCTTGATAGCAAATTTCCATGTCGGCACAGTTTATAGATTCTAGATACGATTGGCGTCTCGCATCGGAACTGGGGTCTCCTCTGGTACGCATGCAGGTGTTGGCTTGATCAGCTTGTGGATACTTGTACTTTAATGCCGCATCTTCTCGCTCGCGAACTCCAGCCCGACTTTCATAATAACTTGGAGTATATCCAGGCTTAAACGGCAGTGTTTTCTCGGCAACAGCCCTCAACGAGTCAATCAACTGCCCCTTCAACTCATTTCCGTCAATGTCGCTTCGAGAAGGACCAAACGCTTCTTTCTGCACCTGGGTAATCCAATCATCGACCTTTTTGTATGTGCGAGACGCATCCCTTAGGCCTTGGTGGAGTTGAGGTGCAACACTTAGCGCCACTCCGAGTCCAACTGCTTTTGCTGCTCCTTTGCCCTTGAAGCCCGAGCTGGAACGACGACCTGAAGACGCTTCTGTAGCAGGAGGCTGTGCCGGCTTGCGGCTCGTTTTAAGGCTCTCATTTTCTATTGACTGCTTGCCCTTGGAGCCGGTCGTCCTTTGTTCTTCTTTTAACGGCGTCTTGTCCCCAGGGGCAGGCGTCTTTCGGTTTCCTCGCTCCTCAGACACTTCAGGCGGACAGGGGATACAGCCTCTCTTCTTCAAAGCACCTTTGCCGCCTGTTGGACAGCACTTGACCGGCGATGCCCGAGCCCGCTCTCTTTGTGGTTCTGAGCCTTTGTCTCCAACTCGTGACTTCTTGCTTGACGGCTCCTCTTTGGATGGCGTCGGTAATTCTTCGATTTTCTTTACAAGGTCCTTTACAGATACACCAGTATAAGGCACCTTTTTTCCCTGATTCGGGCTGGTCATTGAGAGGAGCACTTTTGTGCCATGTTTTGCTTGGGCTGTTTGCTTAATTGCCCGTGCTTGACCTTGCACCATTTTTGCCTTGTTTTCAACTGACTGTACTTGTTTTTCAGCTGGCAGAGATTGCTTTTCCACTAGCTCTGCTTCTTTAACCACGTGAAGAGCTGGCTTTTCCAATGGCTTCGCTTGATGGTGGACTGGCCGTGCTTGGCTCTTTGCTTTGCTTTTGACTGGCTGTGCTTCTTGTCCTGCTGACTTTGCTTGTCGTTCTATTGGCAGCGCTTGTTTTTCCAATGGCTTTGCTTGTTTCCCTGCCGACTCTGCATGACTTGCCGCCCCCACTGCTTCTTGAACCCCTGCCTTGACGTCAGACTTTGCGAGTTCCCCATCTGGTACCGACATCTTCATCTTTCGTCCCGTATCGGGTGGCGGCTGTGGCTTCTTGGCTTCCATCATCGGCTGAGTCTCTGCTAATTCTCTCCGAGGCGCCGCTATCTGTAATGTCGAGGTACCCGGACCGTAAAAGGCGGCACCCATCAACTTTGGCGTTTTAGCTGCCTTGTTGGCTACTTGTGCTTCCATGTTTGCCATTCTGTCGGCTTCTTGACTCTGAGGCTCCACGGCCCATTTCCAGATGCGCTCATCGTCGATTTCGGGGTCATAATTCTCTTGTATGTATTTCTTGAGAGCTTCTGGTGCCGAGTGGCCTGGGAATTTGTTCCACGGCTCGCTGTTCCAGAGATCGTCGTCAGGATGAAACCCTGCGAGTTGGGGCTTTCCGCCGGCGCCTCTTGTCTTGAGGTACCTTGGGTCAAAGTGCTCATTGTTTACAAAACCATCCAGCGTCTCGCCTTTTTTGAGCCGTTCGGTGACGCTCGCGGTATTCTTTCCCCATTCGGGTCCAACTTTTCGTAAATCGTACCAACCAATAATTTGCTCAAACGGGATGCCTATAACGGCACTTTGTTCCTTACGGTGCGCCCCGCGGTATCGATGTTTGAGTGAGTCTTCAAGATCAATCATTTTCCAGTCGGCAGCAATTTTGTAAAGGTAGCCAAACCAGACATAGTTTGGACCTCGCTCAAACTCATCTGCAAACTCTAGTGCCATTTTTGGTTCGGAGCTTGTTGAAACAAATTTTGTGTACGGCAAAGTTTGACCAAAAACGTGCTGCTCTAGACTGCTGCCTTCTTGCATTTGTTCTTTTGTAAGTTCTTGAATTCCTTCGCCTCTCGCCCAGAAGCCTCCGTCTTCCTCAACATCCTTGGGCCCTCGTTGCGTCGATTCGCCACGCCAAACGATACTCGGCCGGTGAGCCGTATCAGACTTTCCCTCGGGTATAGGCGAGCCTTGTCCACGCCCAAGAAGTAGTAAGCCTATCGCCCATAAGAAGAGAGTGAGCTCGGGCGTTTTCATGGTGCGTCGGTTTTTTAAGGGTAGGTGTAGTCGTCATGCCAAGAATTCAAGGACCTGTCTTTACCTACAAAGACAGTATTCGCAGCATTTTCTAAATTTTCTCAGCATCTAGGGCAGAGACCCTGTGCACTGTTTATATTAATATAGAGTAGTTTCTATAGTTGGGAATCTCTTGATACTACAATAGTAATATATTCACTTTCTATATATAGATCTGTAAATACTTATTATGTGGAGCTCACAGTGGCAATTGGATGGAGTACGCATGTCCAAATGAAAATCAGCATGTAAGCAAATAGAATTCTGCGTGTATAAAAACAGGGATCAGTCTACGTACCAGTAGTAAAAACCCTCTTTGCTTTGCTTTCGACTGGCTATGCTTCTTGTCCTGCTAACTTTGCTTGTTTCCCTGCCGGCTCCATATGGCCTGTCGCCCCCACTGCTTCTTTAACCTCTGTCTTGACGTTAGCCATACTTATTAGGCCTCTGCGGCTGTACATCAACGCGATCGTGGGGTTATGCTCTGGTATAGATGTAATAAACGTAAAAAAAACGTCAACACCTGTTACAGCAGAAGAACTGCTATATATAACAGCAAATGCTTATCGGAGCGCGTTCTCGAATGTCATAACGTAACACTCTTGAGTTTACCCGTTTGTTACGTAAAAAACCAGGCTTCTTGAGATTAACTGATGCCCTCTTACCCCTTGGCTAAGAAGAAGCGGAGCTTTTATTACCAGCCAAGAGGCCCGCCCTCTTAGCTAGGGGAGATCTTACAGGCCAACCACCATTAATCAGCACGTTAGCTTTTATCAATATTATCGAAACTTTATTATAGCAAAGACTTGTAATGCCGGTTGCTGAGTAGATGAGTGCGCCGGACGCAAAGTATATAGTACTCTATAAACTTCATCTGCTTGATAATTCCCCATGACATCTTGAATCTGCATCCTTGGTCATGTTGGCATAGACATGTTTTAAAGAGTAAACTATCTATCTCGTAAGGTATAGCAATTCCTGCTATAGGTAATCTAACACACGTTAAAAGACCAAAGGTGTATTTAGGAATATTTCTAAATACTAGCTAAATAGACGCCCTAGGCTAAAAAGAAAAGTCTGACTGTAAACCTAGTATATCTGCGGCGAAATTGATACTTGGTTTAGGATCAAGAGTCAGACATAATATAAGGCGTCCGCGGATCGTAATTTGGTGCACTCTCTTTTGGGTGTGAGTCAATCAGGAGCCAGAAACCTTTAGGCCTCGACCCAACTGCAGTGTCCCAACTAATTATTAGTGGCTGGGCCGAATACGCCGTTCGTGCCAGAGCCAGCATGATGCCGCAAGCAGTTTCGGGGACGGTGGGAAGATCACAGCTAGTAGTGCTTAAAGTCTGACAATTTGCTCCACGGGGGCAGTCATAGGGACGTTGCCAAATCATGGCCTCGAAAAGAACACGCCCCAATGCCCCGGCCCAGCTATTTACATAGTCTTGCAGATTAGTGACAAAGCTGCAATGTTGGAGTAAGTTTTGTTCCAGCATTCGAAAAAGTTGGATTCCGCGGTAAGAGCGATTATCGAGCTCGTGATAAACAGCCCTGTTGATCCGCCCAGGCGGGAGATCTAGGAACCTCTTGGGTACCGGGGAACTCAACGACTCTGGCGTTGTAAACATTGCGCTCATATAGCTGTATACTTCAGTAAAGTGCTTCGCCGCAAAGGCGGGATTCTTTGGCCAGCAAACTTCGGTTTTAGCCTCACTCATCGTCTTGAACCATAGATAATACGCTTTTATATAATTAGGGTTTAATCTGCGTAAATCGGACGCCATTTGGTTTCGAAATTCGACGATCTCCATTCCAGAACGTTCTTTTACTGTTGCTAGAAAGTCTTCCGGAAGTCGGTTAAACATTGCGACTGATAGCTCCAGCGGATCATATACGGCAGTATTGAAATCTGTCGATGCGTAGCCCAGAAAGTCCAAGTCGTCCTGTGGATGCTCTCTAAAACTACCACAGATGAAAGAAAGCCTAACTTGGTTTTGCCTTTTAGCAGTAACCAGTGGTGGGCTGGGCAATTTCTTGTTGACGACGCATCTCCTAGTAACTTGGCGCAGTACCGAATTGTCGCCAAGACTTAAAGCCCATGCAATTGGCACTGCTGAGGGTTTCTCAATCCATATGCGATCCTCCTTTTTCAGGCCGCCTAGGACTACTGCCGCACACGGCACGAGCAAAAATAGTAGTTTTTTTAACAGCATATTCGGCAGTGTATCAGAACTGTTAAACTCTGATTGCTAGACATAAATTAATTTTAAAGTGTCTTGGATTAAATCAATAGATATACTTACTTTGTGGTGGTCGAAAGTGCCAGAGTAACTCAGCAGATACGCGAGTGATTCGAGCAATAGGGAGCAAAACACTATATTATATAATAGAGATAATTAAGCTCTAATATAATATCTTTTTTTTAAAAATAGAAAGAAGTAAAAGCTAAGAATACTCTAGAAGTTTCTGATAGTTAGGGATAAAGCTCTTTTTATAAGCAAATTAATATACACTTAAAGAATATAGAAGCCTTTATAAGGCCTGATCTTTTCATGGCATTACCGAGACTAATCTAGTATGCCGAAAGAAGTCCGGCTGACCCTGGCCAATAGCTGGCTAATAAGTAAGTCAGTGCCATAACAAAGGTAGAAATCTAGACTTATACTAATATAATTACCGCAACTAGCTAGACTAGCAAGCTAGGTCTTTGCAGCATGACTTGGCATACTAGGCTTAGGCTTCTTGGCATTTTCTTTGCGATGCTCCTATAGACAGTTACGTAAAGCCTTGGCTCTACCTCGTCTCGCGGTAATGCGCGATGTGAGCAGCTTTTATAAAACAGGTCCCGGCATAGCTATTCTTTGCCGAATATTCCTTGTATATCTAGCGAGGTAAACGTATCGTTATTATCTCTATCATTTGCTGCTTAATATAGTTTGTATTTAAGACTCTATAGTATAAACGTTGTTCTAGCTATAGCAAGCGAAAGCTTGCTTCTAGAAACACTAGCGAACCTTTTGGCCCCTTTATAGAATGCAAATCTAATATATTGCGTAAAAGTCTATAAAGTAATTAGGATAACACGGAAAAGTAAAATTAATTGTCTCCCTGGCCAAAGGAGCTATCGCAACCCCTAGGCGAGTGTTCGAGGCGTAATTTACTTGCTTACATATCGTATCACGAGAGCATTAAAGTATAAATAATTGCGGGCGCAACGCCCCCTCTTCTTGGAAAATTAATTAATTCTACATGGCGTTGGTATGGGCCTTCAGAAGGTCCATATAACCTCGTTTTGACGTGATATCGTTGAAACTACTCGAGGTATTTTGCTACTCTAAGTTTATTTGTGGTTGCACCTTGGTCTTTTAAAGTAGCGTTTTGTAGCAACTAGACGGTAATAGATTATAGTCAGTTAGAGACCACGGCGGCCAACACCAGCCTTTGGGGTTCGATTACCATTGTCTAGGTTCGGAAATATTTGCATATTGCCTTATAATCATAGCTTGAATACAATATGATGGTATGTTAAAGTCCCCCATGTTATGTGTGCGCTAAACGAGGGAAATATATTCCAGCCGTACTATAACAATCATTCGATCCTGGGGAGTCACGTTACCGCTAATATTAGCGAGTGTTGCTAATCGTATAGTCACCGAGTGCTAATCGTATAGTAACTCGAATTTTTTTGGTACCTTTCCGGGAAAAAAATCCCCGCTATGTACCTAGACCTTCCAACCGGCTAGACCTTCTAATTAGCCAGACCTTCTAGACCTTTTCAGACCCTGCCAGAGCCATTCAGAGCTAGCTAGAGCCTGTCAGACCTTGCCAGACCTTGCCAGAGCCATTCAGAGTCAGCCAGAGTCAGCCAGAGCCAGCCAGAGCCTGTGAGACCTTGCCAGACCTTACCAGACCTTGCCAGACCTTGCCAGACCTTGCCAGACCTTGCCAGAGCCAGTCAGACCTTTCAATCAGCCAGACATTCCAACTAGCCAGACTTACCAGACTTGCCAGACCTTGGCAGGCTCACCTTACTAGACCTTACTAGAGCTAGCGATATAAATAATACTTTTTTACGTAGCGATTTTATAGCTAGAAAGATACCTCTA